>JABUQX010142171.1:22500-25000 GCA_015478945.1 Trachelipus rathkii
GTTTTTTTTATCTCTGCTTTGGTAGATAGATAGATAAAAAAGAGAGAGAGAGAGAGAGAGAGAGAGAGAGAGAGAGAGAGAGAGAGAGAGAGCTTTGATGAGAGTAGGAACTAGAAAGAAAAAATAAAAATAGTTAGAGAGAATTGAAGAAAAGAGATCTAGAGAACTGAGATGGAATGAGAGAGAGAGAGAGAGAGAGAGAGAGAGAGAGAGAGACTGCTTTTTTAATTTATATTAATTATTGTTTCCTTCAATCAAGGAAACTATTAAACTATTAAATGAGACACAAAGATATTTAGACCAACGTTAAAAGTCTACAAAACTTAGTTAATCATTATTAATATATATATATATATATATATATTATATATATATGTATAATAATATTATATATATGTCATACCAGTATGTATGAAAATGTATGTATAAAATATATATATTAAAAATATGTATATATATATATAATAAATATATACATCTAATAAAAATTTATATATATATATATATATAATATATATAATAATAATATATATATATATATATATATATATTTATGTGATTTATATGTATAAAAATAAAAGAATAATTTAATAATATAATAATAATAAAAAATTACATTTTAATAAGTACTAAGAAGAAGAAGAATATGATAATATTATTTTATCCTTTGTATTATTAATAGTAATAATAAATATATATATATATATATTCAGAAATAATGAAAGAGGTAGATGGATAGATAGATAGATAGATAGATAGATAGATAGATAGATAGATAGATAGATAGATAGATAGATAGATAGATAGATAGATAGATAGATAGATAGATACATAGTTAGATACATAGATAGATTGATTGATGTCAAAAAATCTTAAAGAAATGTTTAAATTGAAAATTATTACATATTTATTTAAAGAAACCCAATCAACTACAAAAATAATAATAATAATAATAATAATAATAATAATAATAATAATAATAATAATAATAATAATAATAATAATAATAATATAATAATAATAATAATAATAATAATAATAATAATAATAAAATAATAATAATAATAATAATAATAATAATAATAATAATAATAATAATAATAATAATAATAATAATAATAATAATAATAATAATAATAATAATAATAATAATAATAATAATAATAATAATAATAATAAAAATAATAATAATAAAAATAATAATAATAATAATAATAATAATAAAATCAAATCAAATCAAATCAAAAATACTTTATTCTGTCAATGGTATTTATTACATAATACTTACCATATAAAAACAAATACACTGACTAAAAATGGGCTTTTGAGGCAATGAAAGATTATATGGTTTCATATTCAAATTTATATTTAAGTAGAGAAATCATAAATTAAA
This sequence comes from Trachelipus rathkii, assembly GCA_015478945.1. Classification (NCBI taxonomy): domain Eukaryota; kingdom Metazoa; phylum Arthropoda; class Malacostraca; order Isopoda; family Trachelipodidae; genus Trachelipus; species Trachelipus rathkii. The sequence goes on from JABUQX010142171.1 coordinate 23,894, forward strand.
TCAGTTTATATAATATGAAATAATCCTAACCCTAATAAGCTAGTCTATATTCTTAATAATAATAATAATAATAATAATAATAATAATAATAATAATAATAATAATAATAATAATAATAATAATAAATAATAATAATAATAATAATAATAATAATAATAATAATAATAATAATAATAATAATAATAATAATAATAATAATAATAATAATAATATGTAATAATAATAATAATAATAATAATAATAATAATAATAATAACTAATAGTAACAATAATAATAATAATAATAATAATAATAATAATAATAATAATAATTATAATAATATTAATTATAATAATAATGATAATAACAATAATAATAATAATAATAATAATAATAATAATAATAATAATAATAATAATAATAATAATAATAATAATAATAATAATAATAATAATAATAATAATAATAATAATAATAATAATAATAACTATTAAATAATAATAATAATAATAATAATAATAATAATAATAATAATAATAATAATAATAATAATAATAATAATAATAATAATAATAATAATAATAATAATAATAATAATAATAATAATAATAATAATAATAATAATAAAATAATAATAATAATAATAATAATACTACTACTACTACTACTACTACTACTATAATAATAATAATAATAATAATAATAATAATAATAATAATAATAATAATAATAATAATAATAATAATAATAATAATAATAATAATAATAATACTACTACTATTACTTTTAATAATAATAATAATAATAATAATAACAATAATAATAATAATAATAATAATAATAATAATAATAATAATAATAATAATAATAATAATAATAATAATAATAATAATAATAATAATAATAATAATAATAATAATAATAATAATATTGGTACTCATAAGAAAAACTATGATAATAACAATTAATAATAATAATCGCTATATCAATTATCGCCATTTGTTGTAGAAATAGAACCTAAGAATGGTATTTTGATGAGAAGATTTTGGTATTTCTAAGGAAAAATCCAATGATAGGTGACTCTTTAACATTTTTAGAGAGATTATTCCACGCATCTATGCCTTTAT
>JABUQX010142173.1:15000-25184 GCA_015478945.1 Trachelipus rathkii
TTTCCTTCAAAGCTTGAAACTTGGGAAACAAGACAGAAGAAATATTGGGTAAAGCAACATGGGATTAGAAGTTGAACAAAACATGATCAGAGTGAGAGATTAAAGAAGGAAGCGTTATATTCTTTTCTAAGTGGATAGGATTCTTAAATTGAAATTTAGAAGAAGTGAAAACGCATCCGTGGGGAATAGTAAAGACATAGTCATAGACATGCTGTATAGAGTTGGGTTTCTCACATGCGATGGAAGCCCTAGTTTTCTCTGAAAAGAAATAAGAGTGAAATGTCCTAAAGTGACAGTATAAGGTTCCATAGATTTGTATTCTACAATGGGACAATGAGAAAAATCATTGGTAAAATTTAGGATTAGGGCTAACAAACAAGACTGATCATCAATGGAGGCAAACACTTGGGATTGGGGACAAACTGCTAGTTTGCCTAAGTGTCGACAAAGGTTGTGTGCCGATTCTTTAAGGTAGGTGTATTTCCGTTGACCATAATTCACGAAGAAATAATTGTTTGGGTCATTGTACATTACTCGAACAAGAGATTGATTCAATGGAAGATGAGTAGGAAAAGGTATAAGTTTATGAGAAGTAAATTTCTCTACTGAGATAAAAGGAATTAAAGTAATTAGTTCATAGGGGCTAGCAGAAGATTGAAGAGTCCAAGAATAGGTTAGAAAAGATTGGTATGTTTTTGTTTCTAGGGGTATAACCGTGTGCAGTTTTGTTTCTGTGTTCATCTCCAATACGAAAGGCAATAAGAATATTGGAGAAAAAAGTTGCGAGTTAGTGATTTTATTTTTCGCCAATTGAAGTGAGGTTATCACCAATTGGTGAATATTATGAATATTATTCACAGTTTGTTCGATTAAATTTATTAATGCACGGATACTTCCCATTTGATTTATGATATTATGCGTAGCGCTTAAACTTGATTGGAACTCTATCAATTTTTGCAAACTATCTCTAAAACTCATCAAAGTACGGGTGTTCGACTTTAGTTGTTCTTTTAATTCGGTAATCAATAAATTCGATGTAGAAGCGTAATTGCCTAGGATGTTAATTTTCTTTCGGAGTAATTTTACCTGTTTATCCGTTGCCGTACCAAAAAGAATGTTGAGGACGTCTCCTCCGAACTCAAAAGCAGCTCGTTTCTTTTTTGATCGTGCTGAGATCCAAGGTAATTCACTCACTTCACTTAATTTTTGTGCCAAAACTTTCACTCGAATGGTCATTAGTTTGAACTCCCATTGGTGAGCTCTTTGGCTTACTGAAACATTCAGAAATTTAGCTTCGAAAGATGGTAGGAATGAATCCTTGATGTTATTCACTAGCTTAGTCGTTTTAATTACTGTTTCTTTAATGTCTGAGGGACATTCCAAGGAAATGATTAAATCTAAATATCCTTCTATAAAACTTACTTCACCGGTGTGATATTAGACTAAACCAGGCAGGATTTTTGTTTCTTCATTTTCTTTTAACAGGATGTTTTGACTAGTCAGTATGATAGTGAGGAGAAACAAAATCGATTCTTCGAACTTCATTTCTGAAATATTTAACTATTTTGAAATACTTTATACTTTTCTTATAATGTTGAAATAAATAAGGTCGCTTAATCATATCTAATTACTTTTAAACATTAGAGGTTGATGGTTAATTTCCGAATTAATTCACTGTTAATAAATTGAATGAAGTTTTCTTTTAAACTTATAGACTTATACTTTATCTAATACTAAAAATTAAAACTAGTTTCTAAGTTGCAAAAAATACGTAAGTTTTACTTAAAATTATTAGAGTTTACTTATTTTCTTTATTTTTTTTTTTTCAATGGAAAAGTTTTTTGCTTTTTCGATTTTATAGTATTTTTTATTTTTAAAAATTGCGCTGTCCCCCAGTTGGAGGTAACGTATTCTTAAAATTTATGATTTTAAAAAAAAATAAGCAGAAGTATAATCTAGTGAATCTAATCCAGACTAAGTAACTAATAATTAAGTGTTAGTTCAAACAAAGCAATAAAAACTATAAATGAAATCTAGAACTATAAGAACATAAGGACTAAGTTTATTAAAATTACGTGCTTCTTTCTTATTACTAGGGGTACTTTCCCGTATCTTAATCCCCAGTAGTATTCGTCTTATCTCTAGGAGTACTTCTCCGTATCTTAATTCCCAGTAAGAAAAATTTATTCGAAAGAAGCGTTTGGTAATGGTTCTTAACGTAAAAGTTATTTGACTTAACGAATTAATAAACTAATTTTCGCAAAATTACTAATCCAAACTAGGTAGCTTAAACTAAAAATTATTAATCCAAACTAGGTAGCTTAAACTAAAAATTACTAATCCCAGCTAAGTAACTTAAATTGAAACCGGTTATCAAACTGATCAGATTTCTTAATCCAAACTATGTATTTTAATCTAAAACTATACTAATGCAAAATGCAAAATATTCGTAGACATTTCCGTAAATCTAAAAAAAAACAATCAATCGGAATTAGTAGCCAGGAGGTAAATAATATGTCTTATTTCCTCTGACTATAGTATTCAAATTCAATTTAACAGGCGGAGGTTGGACTGTAGGAGTCTTCGCTATAGTCTCCGTTGTGTCTTTTACCTCTGCTTGTTGTAGGGCTTGTTCTTTCATTCTGGTTTGACTTCTTGTAACTCTGGGGGTAGATTCTCGGGGACCAGAAAACAACTGATGCGGCCTATACGACGGATCTTGTTTCCTGTCATCCTTAATGGTTTCCTTCACTGGTGAATCTACAACAATGGGAATTGGGTGCTCTTCACAGCTTTTAGGAATACAAAGAGATTTCTCCGGGGAAGGAATTCTTGGGGGAGGTCCACCGTAGGCTCCATAAATCTCGCCTTCGTGTTCAGGTGGTTCTTGAAGAATTTCACCAACAGGGGATTCCATGGAAATCTCTTGGGGAACGGGTGACAAAGACGGTCTAAACCCTTTCATTTGAGCTATGGGATATGGGGTAGAACTTTTGAAGTCATTTCTAGGCGTGGAACAAACAAAATCGCCTTTGGAAGGGGTACTTTCCACAACTGTGTGGCTAATCCTTTCAGGCTCCAAGGGGATTGCCGGTTCTCTGGGGAACTGATAACTTAAAGTATTGTTCCCAAATTGGACTTGTGGTTGTGGGAGGGTTGGAAGGTGGCTATATGAAGGCGGACGTCGGGGAGGTGTGGAGTATCCTTCATCTCCATCATCTTCGTCTGAACTAATTTCTGAATCACTTTTGGGTGCTACTTTTTTAATCTTTCTCCTTTCGCCTTCATTGGACTTTAGTATGTCTTCAACAGCTTGAGGATTCCAAACCTCGTCATTCATGAAATCAAACTGTGATTCCGTAATCTTTTCTGCTGCAATAACCTTTGCATTATCTACATGGACCGGGAATGTTTTACCTGTACTTAGACAAACAACCATTAATCTGTTGGGTCCTCTTAGACATCTTATAATGTAAGGCCCTTTGAACTTCTGACATAGCTTTGAGCTATGATGAGGCCTATTAACTGCCCTTATAAAGACTTAATCTCCAATCTTAAACTCTCTTTGTTTGGCTTTTTTATGCTGTTGTTCCAATGTCTTAGTTGTTTCTTCTTCCAACTTCTCTCTGGCCAATTCTCTTATGTTATCGATCCTTTCTATCAAAGTATCTACTTCATCGGATATGAATCTCTTTTCCTCCGCTTTATTTACATAAGGGGAAATATAATCAGGCAATTCATAAGGCAATCTTTTTACATAGCCATGCAACAAGAAATGGGGGGAGGATCCGATCGATCGATTATAAGCAGAATTGATTGCGATTTGGGCAAAGCTAATATATTTATCCCAATCTTTCGTAATGTCGTAAGAAAGACTCAATGTCGGAGTTTATTCTTTCAACTACTCCGTTCTGGGAAGCTTTGTAAGGCAAAATATTCACTTTCTTTATTCTCCAAGCTTTACATAGGCTCTTGAACGCCTCACTTGTAAATTCCAGTGCGTTATCCGAGACGAGGACGTGGGGGCTAGAATGTCTACATATAACCCTCTCCTGTAGTGCTCTGGCAAATTCTTTACTTGTTCTAGTCTTACACGGCACTAATTCGACATACCGGGTGAGCACGTCTCGGAATACTAGGATATATTGAGCTCCAGATTCTGTACAAGTTGGAAGCTTTCCAATACTATCCACATGAACTCGTGAAAACGGTGTATAGGGCAAAGGCCATCTGTTGATCGCTGCTGAAGGAGGTTTGGGACCTTTTGCCTTGGCGCAAGATACGCATTGCGCACAATACTCTTTTACTAATTTACCTAGATGGGGAAAAGCATACTTTTCTCTCACTCTCTTTTCTGTCCTTAACCGTCCACCATGACCGCTGCCTAACGAAGCATGACACTGGTCTATCACAGTGAAAATCATACTGTCGGGGACTTGGATGACATAAGGTTTTGCCTGAGTAGCGAAATACAAAACATCTTTAATGAAAATGTGGGGATAACCCTTTGGGTTTGCTTTGGCCCATTGTACTAACTTACCCAATCTTGGACATTTTTCTTGTTCTCTTTTAAACGTCTCCTTCGTCAACACGAAATCTTTTCGGGGCAGACAAGGTCTTTTATTGTCGCGTACATCTTGGATAAAGAAAACGTTAGGTGCCGGATGTCGACTCAGATAGTCCGGCGGAACATTGTTTTTACCTTTTTTATACACTATAGTGGGGGAAAAGCTGTTTACAAATAAGTTCCATCTTGCCAATCTACCTGTCTGTTGTTTGTTTCGAAAGATGAAACAAAGCGGCTGATTATCTGTAATAATGGTAACTTTAAAACCAAAAATTGTGTTCTTAAACTTCTGAAGGCAAAATACTACGGCCAAACATTCCTTTTCGATCGTATCGTAATTCTTCTCACTACCTCGGAGTACACGAGAAACGAATGAAAGGGGCTTTTCCTTTCCATCATCTGTAAGCTGGTACAACACGCCCCCTATGCCGTAGTTACAGGCGTCAGTATTTACAAAGAATTCTTTACTGTAATCGGGAAACGTTAACTGTGGCTGTACCACTAACTTATCTTTTAGAGTGTCAAAAGCCTTCTGGTGCTTTTCTGTCCATATAAACGGGACATCTTTCTTTACCAGATCATATAAGGGCTGTGCTATTACTCCAAAATTCTCTATTAAAAAGCGAAAATAGGAGAAGAAACCAAGGACACTCTGTGTCTCTTTAACAGTCGTAGGAGGGATAAAACTTTTCATGGTTTCGACCTTTGCTGGATCTGGGGAGATTCCATCTCTACCTATCTTAAAGCCTAGATAAAGGACTGACGATTGTAGGAAACTACACTTGGACAGTTTTACCCTCAGATTATTTTCTCGAAATGCTGTAAGAACTTTCCTCAAATTTTGAAAGTGCTCTTTTACATTTTTGCCCATCACTAGGACGTCGTCAAGATACACCTGTGCAACGGGTCCTAGGAGGTGATTCAAGGCCATCATCATTACGCGCGCGTACACCGAGGGCGCGTTCTTGTGCCCGAACATGAGTCTAGTGGGGCAAAAGAGGCCTTTTCTAGTTCTAAATGCCATCAGCTTTTGTGTCTCTTCCTCAACAGCTAGGGAGTTGTACGCGTCTATGAGGTCTATCGAGCTAAAAACTGTACTGCCTCCTAACGACGTAAATATCTCTTCAATGCTAGGTAGAGGAAACACGTCTTGCACGCTGTATGAATTTAAATAACGGTAATCGATGCAAACGCGAGGTCTTGTCGAGTTCTTCTTTGCTACTACCAATAGTGGGGAGCTATGTGGGCTGTAACAAGCCTTTATATATCCCTTTCTCAACGCTGCATCTGTAAAATCATCTATGTCTTGGAGGTACCTATGGGGTAAGCGATACTGCTTACGAAAAATAACTTTTGGAGCATCAGGGAGTAGCTCAATCTTAAATTTCTGAAGGGGGCAGACGGGAACTGTATCTTCGTCTAATGCCAATACATCATGGAATTCCATCAAAAGGTCGAGGAGATCCTCTAAATACTCTGGCTTCTCTAAAACGCTATTCTCAGCATCTTCTTTTGACATCTTTTCTCCAATGATTTCCCTATAAACTTGCTTTAACTTTGTCTTAGAAAGACCTTTCGAACATGTGGCTACATTGGCGGAGGTTATCTTTCTACTCTGTCCTCCTGTCTCTGGGCCTAATTCAACATGTTCACTATTTAACTTTATTATGGGGTAACTCTCCCCTAAATACAATCCTTTTCTCAAATAAACTTGCTGCTCGCTCAGATTTATGTAACTGAGCACGATTGTATTATTTCGCACGGGACTTACCGTGTTAGCTATATAAAGAGGGCCTTTGGTAAGAGCTGGTGTCATTAAACACATTCTCTCCAATTCAAAACTATCCTGAGTTTCGGGCCTAACTCTCAAATGACCAGAAGACTGTGCTGGCAAAAAAGTATTTTCAATAACTCTTAAATCAATCTTGATTTCTTCATCCAGCATCAAATAACCATCTTTGTTATGGGCTGGGGCTGCTGAAAACTCTATCTTTTCAGTTTGACTCAAATTTTCCTTTATTTTAGAAGTAGTGGGCTTAAACTTTTGCCTAACTCCCTGACTCTCGGAGCTATGATAATCAGAGGGGTGAGAACCTTTTGTCTCCAACTCGGCTCTGCTTATCACACTATCTAAATGGGGAAGGGAGGTTTCATCTAACTCGAACCTCACTTTCCTTCCTCTAGGCAACTGCTGCCTACTTAAAAAACTTTCGGATGACGCTGGGTCTCTCACTTGTCGGGGACCTTCATCCGCTTTTGCTTGGTGAGGGAGGGAGGTTTCATCTAACTCGAAACTCACTTTCCTTCCTTTACGCAACTGTTGCCTACTTAAAAAACTTTCGGACGACGCTGGGTCTCTCACTTGTCGGGGACCTTCATCCGCTTTTGCTTGGTGAAGGAAAGTTTCACTCAACTCAAAACCCTTACTCTTCCCTCTAGGTAACTGATACCTACTTAAAAAGTTTCCGGACAGAGCGGGGTCTCTTATCTGTCGGAGACCTCCATCTGCATGTTCTCGGATTAAATATGATCCTTGTTTGGCAAAAACAGGTATGTCCACTGCTTTACCTTCTTTGATGGACATTTTGGAAGAAAACAAATCTAAGGTTATAGGTAAATTAGCGAGAATATTATTACCAAGTAGCACGTCCCAGCTAGGGTCACCTTTCACTTCACTCACCTGAAACGTGGTGAGGTAATACCTTTCATGCAACCTGAGATACAATTGGACCTCTCCCTTTAACTTTGTAGGGTTTTTATCTACTCCTTGAACTATGAGGTCTGTGTCCCTAAGAGGTACCTTAAAATTTCCCTCTTCTTCTAGCGCTCTTAACCGCTTCGGCGTAATGAGGCTAATGGAGCTCCCTGAATCTAAAAGGACGCATGCCTTGACTTCCCTTTCTCCTGTAGTAGGCGCAAGGTAAACATTAGTATAAAAGTGATGTCCTAATTTGAAAGGTCTATCTACACTTTCCTGGAAGAACGTTTGAGCTACTATTTTATCTGTTTCTCGGCTATTTACCTTTCCTTTGTTTTCTCCTCTTAATCTTTCCTTGTTTTTGCCTCTTGACGAAAATTTCCCTGCTCAGCATTACTATCTGAGTTGAAGAAGCTTTTCTCAGAGGCTATCTCTTCACCTTCCTCTTCTTCACTCCACTCAGAGTCTCTTAACTGGCTGTCAGCTACATAAACTCTCGTCTTCTTCTTTCCGCTCCCTATGGAGGACCTATATTCTTCCTTTCTCTTGAAAGTACTTGGGCTCTTCTTTTCTACGCTAGGGCGTTCTAATCTCTTCGCTTTCAAACCTTTCTCCAAATCTTCTGCACTGTTATACTGAATGAACATTTGGTCAGATTCTGGAGAAGGCCTCCATGTAGGGGCTTCTTTGCAATTCATTGTAGACCCACGTTGGTGAAATCGTCGACAATAACGGCAGTAGGGTGCATCCCATTTACATAAGCGCGAGTGGTGACCGACGGCTTCGCATAACATGCAAAAATCGTATTCTTTCAATTCCTGGTCGGTCATCTTTCGAAAAACTCCTTTTCTTTTCCGGGGAGTGCGGTCCGACTTCTTTTCCACCCTTTTTCTATCTCTCCTTCTCGGTTTGGGGGGGGAGTCCCTTGCCTCTCTAGTAAAATTGTTATACTCAGTTTTGTGCTTAACCTCGGGCTCCTCTTTAGCCCAAAACACCTTAGTGGCACGATACTCGAACTGTCTTCTCTGGCTAGTCTTTAACAAAGCGCCTTTAGAAATCTGTGCAAACTTTTCTAACAATTCAACCAAACTTATATTCGCATCGAATACTTTAAGTATTTTCTCTTTTAACCTTTCTCCATCCCTTCTCTCGGAAACATTCTCTAATATCTTGGTGGTAACCATAATGTTCACCTGCTTTGATGTGTAAGCTGCCTCTTCGTCGATATCGAAAAGTTTGTTCTGGTATTCCCAGAGCTTATATTTTAAATCCAGTATGAAATCAGTGAAGGTGCTATCCTTCTCTCGTTTATATGTCATAAACTGTAACAAAAGATCAAAAACGGTTAACTGATCATCTGGCTGGAGAAAAATCCTTAACTGCAGTAGAAAATCTTCTAGCTTTACACATCTAGAGAAGCTTGAATCTTTCAAGAGATAATGGCGGGCCTCGCTTTCTAATTTAGAAGATATCATGGACTTAGCAAAGGATATCTTTTGGCTTTCCGTTAAGGGGCCTAGCATACATAACCTCTCATGCAAAGTTGCTAAGAAATCGTTATAACTGATGCCCTGCCAAACTTTTGTCTTTAAATTTAAACCAAATAGTTTCAGTTCTTCAGGCACTTCGGGGAAAGCCGTTGAAAATAAATTGGATGGGTAAACGGGAACTCCGTTTGACTGAGGCGGCACATAATTATATCCAGGCCCTACTCCATAGGGTGGATAAAGGTTGCTAAGGATAGGGGTGGTTCCTTGTGGAACGCCACCATAATAAGGGTTATTTGTAATAGGGGTGGTTCCTTGTGGAACACTACCATAATAAGGACTATTTTGAATAAGGGTGGTTCCCTGTGGAACACTACTATAATAGGGACTGCTTTGAATAAGTGTAGTTCCCTGTGGAACACTACTATAATAGGGACTGCTTTGAATAAATGTGGTTCCCTGTGGAACACTACCATAATAGGGACTGCCTTGCCCTGTCTGAGCATTTACATGAGCATTGTTTCCACCAGACCATCCATGAGGGGCATTAATTTGCTGTGGTGGAGCTATATTGTGTTCCGTGGGGGGGAAAGCTTGTCCCCACGCTTGATTAGGGTTTGCTGGTTGGCTCACCAACCCTGGCTGGGTAGTGGGGGCATTGGCTGCGTCTCTCCACTTACCATCATTAGGCTTTGGGGTGTAATAATTCTCACTGGCGCCCCAGTTCACATGGGCTTTACTGTGAGCGGTAGTAGGTACTGTACTTGTACTCGGCTTTAATTGTAAGTTCAAAGTATTATCTAAAAGAACTGTCTTTTGGAAAAACTTGGGGACACTGTCCCTCCTGGGAGTCTCTCCCTCTTTAGTTTCTTGGAGGTTCAGTTTCATGGAAAAGGTGGTTGAAGGGTTTCTGCCAATATTATCTGGATTAAAAGGGTCTAGTGCAGGCGGACCCTCTTGCGGTGGTAGCTGTTCCCCTTGTGTACCAGGCCTCACGTCTCGGCTTCTTACTGAAGCTTCCTTCCCTCTCGGCGGCATCCCCTTCATTATTTACATTTAACTCTAAGTTTAACTCATCTTCTTTTCCATTATCACCTATCTCTCCCGAATCTACAACTGACTCTGGGGCTGTTGCCATCTTTAACTACTTTGAATCGATAGCAAAGAATTATACAAGATATAAAAAAAACACAATCGCTTAAAAATTACGCAAGAAATAAAAACCGCAATCACTGGCCGACAAACTCGCTACTACTATTTCACTTGAACTTAAATCTAAACACCACCAAAAAAAAAAAAAACACTGGCTTAACTTAAATCTTAAACACAGAAAAAAAGAAAAAAACACTGGTGAAGGGCGCACGAAACGCGAAAGTTACTAATGATAAATGCGAAAACGGTTAAACACCATCCCAACTGAACGCCATTACCG
>JABUQX010142174.1:12500-21503 GCA_015478945.1 Trachelipus rathkii
TTTGTTTTGTTTTCTTTAAACATTTTGTTTTTACTATAAAAATTTATTTATTTTGTTTTGTTTTCTTTAAACATTTTGTTTTTACTAAATTTTATTTCTTTTTATGTTTATAACTTAAAAAATTTGCATTTTTACATACCTTAAAGCAGTAAATCAGTAAATCAGTAAATCAAACTGTATCCAACCACCCTCCTACCCTTCCATGATCTATTGATCTATTGATCTATTGATCTATTGATTCAAGTCATATTTTGTATAACATATCTCAAAAACTTTTATTTATTTTGTTTTGTTTCTTTAAACATTATGTTTTTACTATAAAAATTTATTTATTTTGTTTTATTTTCTTTAAATATTTTGTTTTTACTAAAAAATTTATTCTTTTTATGTTTATAACTTAAAAAATTTGCATTTTTACATACCCTAAAGCAGTAAATCAGTAAATCAGTTAATCAAAGTGCCCTCCTACCCATTCGTGATCTATTGATCTATTGATCTATTGATCTATTGATCTATTGATTCAAGTCATATTTTGTATAACATAACAAAAACTTTTATTTATTTTGTTTGTTTTCTTTAAACTTTTCGTTTTTACTAAAAAATTTATTCTTTTTATGTTTATAACTTAAAATATTTGTATTTTTACATACCCTAAACCAGTAAATCAGTAAATCAGTAAATCAAACTGCCCTCCATACCCTCCTACCCTTCCATGATCTATTGATCCATTGATCTATTGATCTATTGATCTATTGATCTAATGATTCAAGTCATATTTTGTATAACATAACACAAAAACTTTTATTTATTTTGTTTTGATTTTCTTTAAACTTTTCGTTTTTACTAAAAAATTTATTCCTTTTATGTTTATAACTTAAAAATTTTGCATTTTTACATACCTTAAAGCAGTAAATCAGTAAATCAGTAAATCAAACTGCCCTCCATACCCTCATACCCTTCTGTGATCTATTGATCTATTGATCTATTGATCTATTGATCTATTGATTCAAGTCATATTTTGTATAACATAACACAAAACTTTTATTTATTTTTGTTTTGTTCTTTAAACTTTTCGTTTTTTACTAAAAAATTTATTCTTTTTATGTTTATAACTTAAAAAATTTGCATATTTACATACCTTAAAGCAGTAAATCAGTAAATCAGTAAATCAAACTACCCTCCATACCCTCATACCCATCCATGATCTATTGATCTATTGATCTATTGATCTATTGATCTATTGATTCAAGTCATATTTTGTATAACATAACACAAAACTTTTATTTATTTTGTTTTGTTTCTTTAAACATTATGTTTTTACTATAAAAATTTATTTATTTTTGCTTATTCTGTTTAAAATATTTTGTTTATACTAAAAAATTTATTCTTTTTATGTTTATAACTTAAAAAATTTGCATATTCACATACCTTAAAGCAGTAAATCAGTAAATCAGTAAATCAAACTGCCATCCTACCCATTCGTGATCCATTGATCTATTGATCTATTGATCTATTGATCTATTGATTCAAGTCACATTTTGTATAACATAACACAAAAACTTTTATTTATTTTTGTTTTGTTTCTTTACACATTTTGTTTTTACTAAAAATTTATTCTTTTTATGTTTATAACTTAAAAAAATTAACATTACATACCTTAAAGCAGTAAATCAGTAAATCAGTAAATCAAACTGCCCTCCTACCCTTCCATGATCTATTGATCTATTGATCTATTGATCTATTGATTCAAGTCATATTTTGTATAACATAACACAAAAACTTTATTTATTTTGTTTTGTTTTCTTTAAACATTTTGTTTTTACTAAAAATTTAATTCTTTTTATGTTTATAACTTAAAAAATTTGCATTTTTACATACCTTAAAGCAGTAAATCAGTAAATCAGTAAATCAGTAAAGCAGTAAATCAGTAAATCAGTAAATCAAACCACCCACTCTATCCTCCTACCCATTCGTGATCTATTGATCTATTGATCTATTGATCTATTGATCTATTGATCTATTGATTCAAGTCATATTTTGTTTTATTTTTACTATAAAAATTTATTTATTTTGTTTTGTTTTCTTTAAACATTTTGTTTTTACTAAAAAATTTATTCTTTTTATGTTTATAACTTAAAAAATTTGCATTTTTACATACCTTAAAGCAGTAAATCAGTAAATCAGTAAATCAGTAAATCAGTAAATCAAACCACCCACTCTATCCTCCTACCCATTCGTGATCTATTGAACTATTGATCTATTGATCTATTGATCTATTGATTAAAGTCATATTTTGTACAACATAACACAAAAATAAATTCTTTGCTGTAGCTATTGTTGTTGAAATGTCGCGTTTGTTGTTGCATTTGTTGCAGTTGTTGATGTTGTTGTTGAAATGTAACGTTTGTTGTTGCATTTGTTGCATTTGTTGATGTTGTTGTTGTTGAAATGTTACGTTTGTTGTTGCTGTTGTTGTTGTTGTTGATGTTGTTGTTGAAATGCTGCGTGTGTGTGTTTGTGTGTGTGTGTGTGTGTGTGTGTGTGTGTGTGTGTGTGTGTGTGTGTGTGTGTGTGTGTGTGTGTGTGTGTGTGTGCAGAATCTAACGAACGTGCTTTAAAGTGTTGAACGTAAGAGCTCTTGATTATGAATGCCCCATCGAGTAGCTCGTCAATTTATATATAACTCAGTACCAAAATCTATACAGTGTTGTCAAATCACCTCTGTATGATGCGTCGTTGCCAAACCTACCAGTTTGTTTAATAAATATAATAAGTATTACATCACTTTATGCAAGTGGCTATAGCGTCAAATCATTTTCAAGTTTTGCATTGATATTTTTGAAAAGGGGGTACGGAGCTTAAAATAATAATAATAATAATAATAATAATAATAATAATAATAATAATAATAATAATAATAATAATAATAATAATAATAATAATAATAATAATAATAATAATAATAATAATAATAATAATAAAACTACTGTTTAAGATAAAAACATATGTTAAGTAAGGGCAAAAGGGGAACAAAGTAATAAATCTATTTACCCTTCTCATGTGTCAAAAGTTATTGGGAACAAAGTAATAAATCTATTTACCCTTCTCATGTGTCAAAAGATATTAAGATTAATGAGTCATTCCTCGAATTTCATTGGCTGACCGTGACGGCATAGCAAATACAATTCTCTGGTTGGTTACCCTTGAGCGTACTAAAATTGCGTAATGTTTAGGTGTAGGGTAGAGAGCAAATTACCTACCAATGCTTTAGTTGTGGACCTGCAGGCAAAGTGATCGCACGCGTTATTGGTGCTGTGAGATCTATGTGAAATAATAATAATAATAATAATAATAATAATAATAATAATAATAATAATAATAATAATAATAATAATAATAATAATAATAATAATAATAATAATAATAATAATAATAATAATAATAAGTTGTTGTTGAAATGTTACGTTTGTTGTTGCTGTTGTTGTTGTTGTTGTTGTTGTTGTTGTTGTTGTTGTTGTTGTTGTTGTTGTTGTTGTTGTTGTTGTTGCTGTTAAATATATCACACGTTCAAGTTAAATGAAAATATACAACACTTTTTCAAACATATCTCTAAAATATTAATGTTAATTTAGCCTTTTGGTTCCTAGAAGGTTTTAAATAATCGATAGATCATTTTTGATGGTTTCAATCGATTTATCGATGTTTTTTACCCCTATATCGATGTTTAAATCGTCTTTCTACGTGCTCTGGTTGACTGAAAAATATAATCGAAAGAAAATTATTAATAACATTCATTCGATATATCGCTGTAGTTACAGTGTAATATTGGAGGAACCTGGAATCCTGGAAACTATATATATATATATATATATATATATATATATATATATATATATATATATATATATATATATATATATATATATATATATATATATATATATATATATATATATATATATATATATATATATATAACTTTGAATACAACAATATATATATATATATATATATATATATATATATATATATATATATATATATATATATATATTTACCGGTTCCAGGATTCAGGATTTACCAATGGCTCCCACTTTAACTTCCCAGCATTGCCTTATCGAATGAATTGATGACCAACTGCTTTCGATCTCAGTCGCTGGCTGCGAAAAGGCTGATTCACTTCGAAAACTAGAGAATGCGATAAATCGGTGGCTCATCAAATGATCTATCGATTGGCCCAAAACCTACAGGAACAAAGGCCAACATTAACCTCTTTACAGAGACTACCATGTAACTAACTAACTGCTATTTTAAACGCAACATTTCAACAACAACATCAGCACTAACAACAACAACCTTCAACAACAACAGACGTAACATTTCAACAACAGCAACTTATTGTTATTATTGGTATTAATGTCATATATCATATTATTATTAATGTGTATGTATGTGTATTGTGTGTGTGTGTGTGTGTGTGTGTGTGTGTTTCACATATGTCTGGCGCAGTAATGCCCGATCACGCCTCCCGAATCACGAAGCTAAAGCATTGGTGGGTGGTGCTCTCACACCGCCTAGGCTGACCCACGCAGGCCTGGCGGCTCAGGGCGGCAACAGAGAATATCGCCACGCCGCTATCTGTCAAGCAGCTGGCTAGAGTGACCGCCGGCTAATATCTTGAGCACATGAAAGAAGAATCAAACTGTTTATGCTGTTCCCCCAATATTTGACACGCCAGAGAAAAGAACAAATAGGTTTATTACTTTGTTCCCTTTGTCCTTACTTAACATCTGTTTTTATCTTAAACGACAGTTTGTCATACATGCTCATTATTATTGTGTGTGTGTGTGTATTATTATTATTATTATTATTATTATTATTATTATTATTATTATTATTATTATTATTATTATTATTATTATTATTATTATTATTATTATTGTTGCTAGCTCCATTGCCCCCTTTTTCCAAAAGTATCAATTGCAAGACTTTGAATGATTGTTTGTACCTATAACCCACTTGCATCAAAGAGAATGATATATCACATATATTTCTTAAACAAACTGGTGGAACTGGCACCAACGACACATCCTTGAAGGTGATTTGTTGGCCTGCATGATTTGGTACTGGCCGCTATATAGAGTCGACGACCCAGGGCATTCCTGTCGGAAACTCACCGTTGGCACAAATTCGTTTACCTACACACACACACACACACACACACACACACACATACACCTACACACGCACACACACACACACACACACACACAAACACACACGCAACAACAACAACAACAACAACAACAACATCAACAACAACAACAACATTTCAACAACAACAACATCAACAACTGCAACAAATGCAACAACAACAACATCAACAACTGCAACAAATGCAACAACAAACGTGACATTTCAACAACAATAGCTACAGCAAAGAATTTATTTTTGTGTTATGTTGTACAAAATATGACTTTAATCAATAGATCAATAGATCAATAGATCAATAGATCAATAGATCACGAATGGGTAGGAGGATAGAGTGGGCGGTTTGATTTACTGATTTACTGATTTACTGCTTTACTGATTTACTGATTTACTGATTTACTGCTTTAAGGTATGTAAAAATGCAAATTTTTTAAGTTATAAACATAAAAAGAATAAATTTTTAGTAAAAACAAAAATTTTTAAAGAAAACAAAACAAAATAAATAAATTTTTATAGTAAAAATAAAACAAAATATGACTTGAATCAATAGATCAATAGATCAATAGATCAATAGATCAATAGATCAATAGATCACGAATGGGTAGGAGGATAGAGTGGGTGGTTTGATTTACTGATTTACTGATTTACTGATTTACTGATTTACTGCTTTAAGGTATGTAAAAATGTAAATTTTTAAGTTATAAACATAAAAAGAATAAATTTTTTAGTAAAAACAAAATGTTTAAAGCAAACAAAACAAAAATAAATAAAAGTTTTTGTGTTATGTTATACAAAATGTGACTTGAATCAATAGATCAATAGATCAATAGATCAATAGATCAATGGACCACGAATGGGTAGGATGGCAGTTTGATTTACTGATTTATGATTTATTGCTTTAAGGCAGGGTGGGGAACCTCACCCGCGGGCAAAATTATGCCCGCGGCTTAATATTTTTATGCCCGCGACCTGTTTGACATATAATTTTTTTTTTTTATTTCGGACTTATTATTTTTTCGGATGAGAAAAACATTATATATATATATATATATATATATATATATATATGTATATATATATATATATATATATATATATATATATATATATATATATATATATATATCTTTATATATATATATATTATATATACATATATATATATATATATATATATATATATATATATATATATATATATGTATATATATTTAACTATATCTATATGTATATCTATATCTAGAGACTATATAGAAGAAGATATATATATGTATCTTTATATATATATATATATATATATATATATATATATATAACCTTCTTTCTTTGCTGCTGTATATATATATATATATATGCGCATAACATATATATATAATAACCTTATCGCCGCCTTTCTTTCTCTTCTTATATATATATATATATATATAATATATATATATATATTATACGTCACATGAAAAATCTTTCTAAAAATTGCACGCCATTTTAAGTGCTTTACTGCTTTAAGGTATGTAAAAATGCAATTTTTTTTAAGTTATAAACATAAAAAGAATAAATTTTAGTAAAAACAAAATGTTTAAAAGAAACAAAACAAAAATAAATAAAAGTTTTTGTGTTATGTTATACAAAATGTGACTTGAATCAATAGATCAATAGATCAATAGATCAATAGATCAATGGATCACGAATGGGTAGGATGGCAGTTTGATTTACTGATTTACTGATTTACTGCTTTAGGGTATGTAAAAATGCAAATTTTTTAAGTTATAAACATAAAAAGAATAAATTTTTTAGTAAAAACAAAATATTTTAAACAGAATAAGCAAAAATAAATAAATTTTTATAGTAAAAACATAATGTTTAAAGAAACAAAACAAAATAAATAAAAGTTTTGTGTTATGTTATACAAAATATGACTTGAATCAATAGATCAATAGATCAATAGATCAATAGATCAATAGATCATGGATGGGTAGGAGGGGTAGGGTGGGTAGTTTGATTTACTGATTTACTGATTTACTGCTTTAAGATATGTAAAAAAATGCAAATTTTTAAGTTATAAACATAAAAAGAATAAATTTTTAGTAAAAAACGAAAAGTTTAAAGAAGCAAAACAAAAATAAATAAAAGTTTTTGTGTTATGTTATACAAAATATGACTTGAATCAATAGATCAATAGATCAATAGATCAATAGATCATGCAGAAGGGTATGAGGGTATGGAGGGCAGTTTGATTTACTGATTTACTGATTTACTGCTTTAAGGTATGTAAATATGCAAATTTTTTTAAGTTATAAACATAAAAAGAATAAATTTTTTAGTAAAAACAAAATGTTTAAAGAAAATAAAACAAAATAAATAAAAGTTTTTGTGTTATGTTATACAAAATATGACTTGAATCATTAGATCAATAGATCAATAGATCAATAGATCAATAGATCAATAGATCATGGAAGGGTAGGAGGGTGGCTGGATGGTACTTTGATTTACTGATTTACTGCTTTAAGGTATGTAAATATGCAAATTTTTTAAGTTATAAACATAAAAAGAATAAATTTTTAGTAAAAACGAAAAGTTTAAAGAAACAAAACAAAATAAATAAAAGTTTTGTGTTATGTTATACAAAATATGACTTGAATCAATAGATCAATAGATCAATAGATCAATAGATCAATAGATCATGGATGGGTATGAGGGCTTTGATTCTGATTTACTGATTTACTGCTTTAGGGTATGTAAAAATGCAAATTTTTTTAAGTTATAAACATAAAAAGAATAAATTTTTTAGTAAAAACAAAATGTTTAAAGAACAAATTAAACAAAATAAATAAATTTTTATAGTAAAAACATAATGTTTAAAAAAACAAAACAAAATAAATAAAAGTTTTTGTGTTATGTTATACACAAAATATGATTTGAATCAATGGTCAATAGATCAATAGATCAATATAGATCAATAGATCTCATGGAAGGGGTAGGTGGGTAGCTGGATACAGTTTGATTTACTGATTTACTGATTTACTGCTTTTTAAGGTATGTAAAAATGCAAAATTTTTAAGTTATAAACATAAAAAGAAATAAAATTTAGTAAAAACAAAATGTTTAAAGAAAACAAAACAAAATAAATAAATTTTTATAGTAAA
Organism: Trachelipus rathkii; assembly: GCA_015478945.1. NCBI lineage: Eukaryota > Metazoa > Arthropoda > Malacostraca > Isopoda > Trachelipodidae > Trachelipus > Trachelipus rathkii. The sequence goes on from JABUQX010142174.1 coordinate 20,855, forward strand.
AACAAAATGTTTAAAGAAAACAAAATAAATAAATTTTTATAGTAAAAACATAATGTTAAAAATATGACTTTAATCAATAGATCAATAGATAAATAGATCACGTTCAATAGATCAATAGATCACGAATGGGTAGGAGGATAGAGTGGGTGGTTTGATTAACTTGATTTACTGATTTACTGCTTTAAGGTGTGTAAATGCAAATTTTTAAGTTATAAACATAAAAAGAATAAATTTTTTAGTAAAAACAAAATGTTTAAAGCAAATAAAACAAATTAATAAAAGTTTTTGTGTTATGTTATACAAAATATGACTTGAATCAATAGATCAATAGATCAATAGAACAATAGATCAATAGATCACGGAAGGGTAGGAGGGGTGTGGAGGACAGTTTGATTTACTGATTTACTGATTTACTGATTTACTGATTTACTGATTTACTGATTTACTGCTTTAAGGTGTGTAAAAAATGCAAATTTTTTAAGTTATAAACATAAAAAGAATAAATTTTTTAGTAAAAACAAAATGTTTAAAGAAAACAAAACAAAATAAATAAATTTTTATAGTAAAAATAAAACAAAATATGACTTGAATCAATAGATCAATAGATCAATAGATCAATAGATCAATAGATTATGGATGGGTAGGAGGG
>JABUQX010142175.1:0-7500 GCA_015478945.1 Trachelipus rathkii
TGAGTTCTTTCAAAGGAAAATCCACTTTTAAATCTTAAATCTTCCTTAAGCTGGCAGGCCCTTCAATATATATATATATATATATATATATATACTTTGCTCATAACATATATATATACCCTACTACTATATATATCCTACCATGAAGACACATGAGGCGAGGACTCCTCTAAAAAAAAATAAAAGCAAATAAAAACAACTAATGTAAGAAAATAATTCAATTACTATTTATTACTATTAAAATAATGTTTAGAACGTTATACAATGACGATAATTTTACATTAAAATCATTTATTTTCTTCCAAATTATTTTTCATAAGGATCATTGACTGGAGGAATTTCGATTTGTGCCTCCGTAGAGACGAAACTAGTAACTTTCAAAACACTGGGTTCTATTAAACAGCATGCAATTCTTGTGTGCCCTATTTTGAGGGATTTTCCACCTGGCCTCCTCTCGGAAGCATCATAAAGAAATGAGCTTCACTCTAAAAATTGACAACACTACTCTAAAATAAAGGGTGACACCCGGTTTTTAATAAATATGTGAAACAAAAATTAAAGCAAAGATACTTTTTTAAGGCCATTAAAAAATAAAACCTTTAATATATATATATATATATATGTAACATATATATATATATAACTATATATATATATATATATATATATATATATATATAACTATATCTAACTATATAACTTACTATATAAATACTCTTATATATATATATGTATATTCTCAACTGCTATAACTAATATTGTATATGTAGCCTTGTATATTATAACTGTAACAACAGCCTTATATATGTAGTAGCCATACATAATATAACAACATATATATGCTCACTATATATGCATGTATGCTATATATAATATATATAATAATAATAATAATATATATATGTGTTTATATATATACATATATATGTAATAACCAGCAACCAGCAATAACCAGCAGCATATATATGCTGTATGTAGCCAATACAGCAATATATATATTCATATATATGTATATACATTTCCCAATAGCAACTTAACATATATATATGTATTTGTATATGTAATATTATATATACCACTATATATATAATATTATAATATATATATATACAATAATATATAATAATAATAATATATAATAATAATATATGTATATGCGTTAATATAACAATAACAACAACAACCTTGCTATATGTATAACCAATAACCAATAATATAATATGTGTATAATAACTTAACAATAATGTATAACAACCAACATATATGTATATATATATCTTAACTATATATATATATGTATAATAATAATATATATATATGTAATAATATATATATATACTCTGCTCAATAACAATATATATATATATGCTAACAATAATATATATATATGTATGTAACATAATATAACAACAATATATAATATATATTCTTTCTTTATATAATATGGGCAGGCAGGCCCCAGAGAGAGAGAGAAGAAGAAGAAGAAGAATCGTCGAAGCCGTATAAGAAACCTTTATGAAATAATTGATAATATCATCATTCAGATGAGGGCAAGATTCTCAAATTTATCGACCATAATTCTTACAGTTAGAATCCACAAAATTCTCTAACTTCCAAAACAAGTTTTCCTGAAGAAGTCTTAGATTCTTTAATATTTTATATCTGGTATCTTTTTGACAGAGATCTATTTTTACGTAATAGATGCAGCTAGTGGAGTATGACCAAGAAGCAAATAACTGTCTCTTTCGAAACATGGACAAAACTATTTAAAAACCATCTTAGAGAATGATTTACAAGATGGGTTTCCTGAATCTTATAGACTAGTCTGATCGCCACAATTTCAGCAACAACGGCATCTGTTGAAAGGGTTTTGTTGCCTTAATCAGTATAAGGCCCCTACATAGCACGATGAGTCAGGGCAGACTGTCAAATTTGGCCTTACTTTTCATAGAAACAGAACTTTTAATTAAGTTATCAAATCATCCATCATCCCTGGTGCATGTATTATGAATAAGTTCGCAGAAGAAAAGGAAAAAGGAATTGTTTTTTTCAACTATATCTCTATATATATATATATATATATATGCTGCTGCTGATATCTATATATATATAACTATATATATATATATATATATATACTACTATAACTACTATTATATATATATATAGTGCATATGCCTTAACCAATAGCTAGCATATACGCCATGCTATACTAACCTTAACATATGCTGCTGCTGTATATTACTAACCGCCTTATTATACTGCTCGCGCCTTAACTCAACGCCAACTAACCTCCTTTAACATATGCCAGCGCATAACCCACGCCCAGCATATGCCCATGGCATATAATATAATAATATGCCACCGCTAGTAGCTTAACAACGCCCATATGCCAGCATGCACTAACCATGCCTGCTATGGCAGCATATGCTCCCCTTCGACTATGTATATACATAGCCACCATACTGCACTGTATACTCTTGCCATATCTGCTGTATGACACCTTATATATATGCCTTTTCTGCTAACCATATAACAATAACCATATATACTGCTGTATGCTTGGAAAAGCACTAATATACTTATATACTCACACCTTATATATATATATATATGGTCCTGCTGCTATATATATATATATATATATACTCTGCAGGAACAGCAAGACCTTCCGATAGCCTCCATGAACGAAGAAGAAAGGAGCCAAGCCACAGCGCCGGGTCCATAAGTCGTAAAAAGCTTTGTTTTTCCGTCATCTTTGTCTCATTCATTCAACAATGTCTCCAACCTATCTCTTCTGTCTGTTTCTTTTTTCTTGGTGATGGGACTGCTTCTCCTTCGGTCGGGTGATGTCGAGAGAAACCCTGGTCCCCTTAGATATTACTGCCCCATTTGTCAACAACAAGTAGGTTTAAATAGCATTCAATGTGTGAGTTGCAAAAAGTGGATTCACCTGGCCTGCTCCCCATTTCAAACTCTCCCCAGAAATAACCCTGGCTTCTCTTGTGCAATTTGCAACCCTCACACTATTATTCAAAATTTCCCCCTTCCATAACCAGCTTGCAAAAAACTCAATGTATTATAATTAAATGTTAACACGGCTAAACAATAAAAACCATAGAACTCAACCAATTCTAAAAAATATATCCATATAGCCATCATACAAGAAGCCTCCCTCCCCCAAAACAAACATGACTCCATCTACTCCCCACCCACCCCCCACAACACTCCCTCTTAACACTGATCCATAACCACATTACTTACCACAACACAACTTCCGACACCTCCATACTATTACCAGACGCACTAATAAAATCCCAATCTTGTTCCATCCTCCTGAACAAGACCACCTATAACATCTTCAATCTCTATATTCGCCACCCCACCTCTCCAAATCCCCCCCAAACAACCTCACACCCCCACTATCAATAATATCCACACACCCAAATCTCATCCTCGGAGGCGATTTTAACGCCCACCACACGGCCTGGTATAAAGACTACCCTTCTGACCCCCGAGGCAACCATATCCTTAACGAATTGGAATCCCTAAATATCCTTAATTCCAAAAACCTCCCCACCCGAATCCCTCCCCAAGTTAACCAATCCCCTACTTCCCCAGACGTTACATTCTGTTCCCCCTCCTTACACCACTTACTAACCTAGGACACTATCACTGACCTACAATCGGACCACCTCCCTATTCTTATTTCTCCTAAATTCCCACATCATTCCTAAAAAGACACCACATACACACTAACTACAAAAAAGCAAACTACTAGCCTGCATTTACTAACCATATCGAAACCCATATCAACCCAATACCAATCGACGATACAACATCCCTACACACCTCCATCATTCACTTAAACAATACAATCATTAAATTAGAAAATTGGTTAACCTCCAACAGAATGACAGCATCCCCCCTTAAATCCTCCATTACTCTTTTAACTACTGACCGTCACCAAATCCTCCACTCGATCGCGATCGACAACCTCCTTCCCGCGAAGCAAAACGCAAAAACGCACCTATAGACACTCACCTGACGTTCTCCCCACGTGATAAATCACCTCCTCAACCGATGGCAAAGCACCCTCGAACCCTTTCTCATCATAACTTCAGCGACAGAAAAAACACACTCATCACTACTTATAAACAACTCCTTAGAACAAATCTAAACTATGCCTCTCCAGCATGGTTCCCAGCACTCTAAATATCAAACACAAATAAATTACAAATCTTCCAAAACACAGCTCTCAGATTATCTGGAGTTGCAAAGCTTATTTTAATTCAACATTGCATGATGAAACTTCCTTCCTCCCACCACCTGGAGATGGACGGGAATGTTAAAAAACCCGTATCCATCCATACTTGTCACCAAATTCTCTCCAACCCACCCAGACAAAAATCCCCCCCTTCTTCACCAACTCAATTCTATTACAACACACACAACTCCCCCCTCCCCTCTCAATAGGTCATGGATTACATATCCACACACATCTAACCCAGCCACCTGTAAAACCTTCGCCCAAATAACAATTTACTTGAAAGGCACTTACTCCCAAAACCTTCCTAGAAGAAACGCTTTGTCAGAAGGGTAGGTGCTTGGAGCGAGATCGGGTCCACCACCTCAAGCTCATGCAATATAATATGATTCAGAAACCCAGATAATGTCACCTCCCCACTTGCAGATGGTATAATTCCCATGACACAATTGAGCACCTCACTTCTGGGGTGCTCTGTACGCCCTCCGCCGATTTCTCCTATATCCTCGCTTCTCGACCTGTGGAACCGCCTGGAGGCGGCAGCCGGCTTCCTGGAAGCAGCCCTCAATTAAGGACACATTGGGGGCGGAAGGTAAGTAAGTGTATATATATATATATATAACCTTAATATAACTATATATATATATATATAACTTATATATATATATATATATATATATATATATATATAATATATAACTAATAACGCTAACTATATATATATATACTATATATATATGCTGTATAGCATATTTCAAAGGATTGAGATCAATTCAGCCTTTGATATATTTCTTTTACAACCCAAAGAAAAATAATTATTTTTCTCCGGCTCCGGCTCAACTCCGACTATGGTTTCTGCGCACTGCTTGAAGTGTTCGGCGCTTTCTGCGTCAATAAATTTTTCGTACAAATCAACTTTGAAATAATTTTTATCTTAGAGATGCGGTTCCGTTTCATGCTCCGGCTGCGGCTCCAGATCGGCTCCGGGTCCGACTAAGGTTTCTGCACTTTTTGAAAATATTCAGCACGTCTTATGGCAATAAATTTTCTTTAAAAAAAATATTTATAGGAACAAGTATGCCACCCAGAATCAACGCTGAGGTTTCTGCTAGCTGAACATTGTTCCAGCGTCTTTCGGCAACCTAAATGTTTCGCCAAGGCTTCACAACCGCGCCGGCGACTGCAAGGTCTTGCAGTCCGACTCCGGTTCCGTCGAAAATGGGATCTGCCTCCCGAACTGTTTAAAAGTGGTCAGCAAGTCTTTCTGTAATACACTCAAAACTAAAAAGTATTTCTTGAAAAATATTTAGTAAGCAGGATCCGACTCCGTCTCCGACTCGAACTCCTCTATGACTAAGGTTTCTGACCTATTTGAAAATTGTTCAGCGCATCTTCTTTTCAATAAATTTTTCACTAAAAAATATTTCTTAAAAAAATCATACTTAAGGACCGGCTCCGGTTCGGCTCAGATCGGATCGGATCCCAGCTAAGGTTTCTGCGCTTTGTGATTCCCTTGCACTTCTTCTGGCAATAAATTTTCACCTAAAAAAATATTTTCAAAAAAATCAAACTATGGCTTTCAGCTCATTTTCGGTTCCGACTTCGGCTTCCGGCGCTCCGACTCCAGGATCGGTCAGCTATCTCTAAGGATTCTGCACTATTTGGCGTGTTCAGCGATACGTCTTCTGGCACCAAATTTTCACTAAAAATGGCCGCGAAAAATTCTGCCACCCAGGCTCCAACTCCGGCTCAGCCTATGGCAAGGCTTCGGCAGCTCCGGCTGCTCCGGCTGGGAAGTCAGCTTAGGCTACGGATCGGCCTAGGTTTCTGCATTACGGCCCCGAAAATTGTTCGAGTATGATATTTCTGGCGTCTTTCACCTAAAAGATATATTTTTTGAAAAAAATCATACCCAGGGTCCGGCTCCGGCTCGGCTCCAGATCCAACTTCGGCTTCAGCTCCGGATCCGAATAGGTTTCTGCACTTTTGAAAATTGTTCCAGCAGATCTTCTAAAAAAATATTCTTCGAAAAACTCATGCTCCGGCTCCGGCTCCGATTCCGGCTCCATTTATCTGACTGAGTAAAATCCGAAGAATGAGTTAGAGGTTGAGAATATGACAAAAAAATTAGATTTTCTATAATTATAAATAAAACATTTTTTGATCCTGGATCTGGAATTGCAATTTTGACAGGAATTGAAATTTTTTAGATCGACACCTCTCTAAATAAATTTCTGTATCTAAACCATTTAGAATTTTTAAAAATAATTACCGCATGATGATGTTCGGGAGGGTAAACTAATTGGTAATTAAAGTACAGCTGAAAAATTTTCATTTTGCTTTCTCAAAAAGTAGGGGTCTAGTTATGAAGTCTTCCCTTAAGCACGTACCAAACTTTTGACAATCAAAACAACTTGTGCAGTTGTAAATTATAATTATCAATAATGGCAACAGCTTTAAAAGTATAGTTAGTAGAAGTAATAATAATAATAATAATAATAATAATAATAATAATAATAATAATAATAATAATAATAATAATAATAATAATAATAATAATAATAATAATAATAATAATAAATTATTATTGTGTGTGTAATACAATAATATTATCTCTGTAACCAAGAAGACAAAACAACCAATAACCAATGCGTGTATTATTATTATTATTATTATTATTATTATTATTATTACTTTATTATTATTATTATTATTATTATTATTATTATTATTTCTAGAATAGAATAGAACAACAGCTTTCTGAACTTTTAATCTAATATTTCGCCTGGCCACTTCAGGCATCATCGAAGACGAGTTCAAGACTAATTTAACAGTCGAATGAAACAAATAAATGTTATTTAAATATAAATGTGAAGCAACAAATTAAAGTTTTAAACTAAAATCCTTAAATAATAAATATATCAAAGAGATTCTATCTAGCCAAAACTAAAAAATATTCTTTTCCATTTCATTGCACTTGATGTTTATAATTGGCTCGTGCTCCTTTATTAAGAGAGACTCAGCCAGCCTCAATTCAAAGAAATTTCTTGCTCGGTGTAGTATGTCAAAATTAGATTCGAGATTTGGTTTGGGGGTTCCGTGATCGTTTTCAAGTGTTCAAAGATCTAGGCCTGTATCTATGTTGTGAAACACGAAGTTTGAGAAGTGTGGTATCCAGATGTAGAGGCATTACAGCCATCTTTGTTACAGTGATGGGTATACTACATGATTCA
>JABUQX010142175.1:12500-15000 GCA_015478945.1 Trachelipus rathkii
TTTTTATATTATATATATATATATATATATATATATATATATATATATATATATATATGTACTCTTCTATATATATATATATATATATATCATATATATATATATATATATGTTATAAACTCACGGATTAATTCACCTTTTATTATTACAATAAAATTTAAATTTGCCTCGAATTTTCGTTAAACAACAGTGGGAATGAGATTTTTCGCAAAGTTTTACTTGTAAAATCAAATTAAAATACTGTAAGAAGGCTGGTAAAGTCGAATCATCATTACAAATATCAAATAAATCATATAAAGTAAAATTTAAAATTCAGTAAATAAATCTTTAAATTTAACTTTCCACAAGAACGACGTCACTGGACGGCTTCTAAACAACAACTGTTTCTTATATTGTTTTATATTGTTTATAATTACATTGATATATCCATTACTCGATATATCGATATATGTCAATATATGTAACAAGGTCAGACGAAAGGTTCAGTATCACACATATATATATATATACCATATATATATATATGCTACGCTATTATTCTCATTCTTAACCTTATATATATATATATATATATATATATACGCATATATATATATATCGAAGATGATTTATTTAATTTTAATGACACAATCATCAGAACCCTCGGCTTCAATAATAGACTTGGTATCAGATTTAGCGGAAAACGAGATTTTTAAAGAAGATCTTATCGTTTATTTCACACAATCAAAAAGTACTTATTTCCAGTAATATCCATGTTTAATAAGAAGAAAGATTTTATAATTTAATGACTCCATCTTAAAGGGCAAGATCAATTTTGGCTCGGGCGTAGCACAAGATTTCCTCCCTAAATGGACTTAAAATTCGGAATTATCAGCTATTTTGACTATATAAACACAAAAATGTAGCATTTTTTCCCCCTCTAAACGTTGTTTTCCAGGGTTTTCTGTGTATGTGATCATTATTTCCAGAATTTTCAAATTTTTCCAAAACTTTATGTTTTTGATTCTTTCGTATCAACTTCCAATTTTTCCGAAATGGCTTCAAACTTGCTTGAACTATGCATAGATGGGTCCATTATCTAAAATAGTACAGAAATTTGCTTTTTTCGATTTTTTGAGTTTTGTTCTGATCAGCGTTGTCCAATTTCCAAAACCCACCTTTTTTGAACTTTTGAAATGAAAAATTGCGATAATATTTTTTCTGTTCGGGCGAAGTGAATGAAAATTTTCAGGGCTTATGTAGTCGGGGAGAGATGCACATTTTTACTTAGATTATTTATTTGTATATGTCTGGATTTTTGGATTTGTTCTTGGAACAAAATTTCAAAAAAAAAAAAATTCGAAAATTTTTTTCAAAGGCACCCTTTGATATACACAAAATTATCTAAGTTAAAATGATTCCGCCTTGATTACACTGCATTCTACCAAAAAAAAAAACATGCCATTTGAAGGACTACCTCGTGCGGGTGGCTGTAGTCCCGGAGATGAATCTATGGTGAAAAAGTATACATGCACTGGAAAACGATCTTGTTTTGATTGTTGTGCAGCTGAAAGATGAATGGTGATCCGCAGAGGAGTCGATGGACGCTATCTCTAATAGCAACAATAGCCAGCAATAACCATAATATGCTGTATGTACGCTTAACTATCAGCTAGTAATATATCGTACCTTTATGTATATATATATATATATATATATGTCTCGCTCTTATATATGTAACACGGAAATATACCGCTAACCTTAGTAGCTAGCAACCAGCATGCATATCAACTGTAACAACAACAATATATAATATATATATATGTATAATATATACATATATATATATTTGCTAGAGACACAAGTGATCGCTTATCTACCACTAGAGAAATAAGTGGTCGTTTATCTACCACAACCAACACCATACAAATAATACTATGATCATACTCTGTATATATATATATATACTTCTATATATATATATAACTATATCTTCTTGCTATATATATATATATCTTCTTCTCTTACCTATACTATATATATATAACTCACCCCAGTAATTCACCTTTTATTATTAAAATAAAATTTAAATTTGCCTCCTTTACGTTTACAGAAAGCAAGCAGTGGAATGAGATTTGTCTTGTAAATTCTAATTATCATAATTCATCATGACTGGTAAAGTTGAATGATCATCATAAATATCAAACAAATCATACAGATTCATATTTAAAATTCAGTAAATAAATCTTTAAATTTAACTTTCCACAAGAATAACATCACTCGACGGCTTCTAAACAACAACTGTTTCTTATATTGTTTTTATATTGTTTTTGAGCATTGATATAGCTCCATTACTTTCGATATATCGATATTTGTAACAAATATCGATAAATATCGATAGGTCAGAAAGAATCTTAAGTTTATCCTATATATATATATATATATATATACTGCTATATAACTATATATATATCTATATATATATATATATATATATATATATATATGCGAAAGGTTCATT
>JABUQX010142179.1:12500-19777 GCA_015478945.1 Trachelipus rathkii
CTGTTTTAATATTGGATTAAATTGGTCGTTGTAGTTTAATTGTTGCATAAATTTTCTTTGTCTTTTTTCTGCAAATTTTGACAACAGAAAGCTTTCGATGCCAATCTGCAAAGTTCATTTTCATTCTCTGTAAACCTCCCATGAATAAACATTAATAAAGCCTCAGTAATATTATATTGAAATATTATATTTATATAAATTATTTTATATTATGATGTGATGATTTATTATTTATTATTATTATTATTATTATTATTATTACTATAGGCTCTGGTGGAGTTTTGAAACCAAAGAGATCTATTTTTTATAAACATTTTATTTTTTAACTGTTTTGCCAAATTTGTGTACTGTAAATTATATATATATATATATATATATATATATATATATATATATATATATATATATATATATATATATATATATATATATATATATATATATATATATATATATATATATATATATATATATATATATATAATATGATGTAATGCTATGTTTGAAATAAAATTGATGTATAATGTTTGTTTTATTATCTGTACATTAAGTTGCAAGTAAAACATTTTTCCATATTTAACTTCAAGTTAAAAATATTTTTTGTGGCATGGGAAAAATTGTGGATGTTCTGGTGTGAAAAATATATAATACCCTTGTAAATGCTTTAAAAGTATTGAGAAGGTTGGAATATAAATAGTAATTTAAATGCAAAATTTTCAATGTTGACCTTTCTGGATTAATCTTTGACCTTTGGGAATAACACTGTCCAACCAAAAAAAAATTTTTTTCATTACGCAAACAAAAACATATATAATCTTTATGCATTTTGAGCAGCTGAATCCAAATATGCAATCAGATTTTTTCTAGGACGCACCAATTTTTTGCGAATTGGAATTAAACTTTCAAAGCAAAATGAAATTATAATATTAAAACATGTATATTACAATAATACGAAATATGGAAAAAAGATATGGGTTTTATTGCATATTCAATATTTAGAAGTAAAAAACATAGATTTCAAAATATGTATGCATTTAAGCTTATTTCCTACTGTATTTTGTTTTCCTTTTATGTGTAGCATCTGGATCATCACGCTGAAGATTCCAGCAGAAATCTGCAAAAAAAATGCAGGGAAAAAATCAAGATGTGAGTGTAAGAAATGAACCTTTAGGGACATATTACAACCAAGTCTTTGATATGCTTGAATTAATTCGTCAACAAGGGCTCTGTAGTTTTCCGAGCAGACCATTACAAACTGCCTTAAAACTCCTCCAAGCATTCAACTGTATTTCATTCATTGTTTTCTCAAAATCGTTGTCAACCATGAGTTTACAAATTTGCGGTCCGACAAAGATCCCTTCTTTCACCTTAGCATCACTTAATTTAGGAAACTTGCCTTTTAGAAACTGAAATGCGAGCTGATCATGTTTTAAAGCTTTAACAAGTTGTTTTATAAGACCTAACTTAATATGTAGTGGTGGCAGAAGAATTTTTTCCTTTTTGACAAGTGGTTCCCGAATAACGTTGTGAGAACCTGGTTTTAGTACATCACGTGGAGGCCAATCTGAGCGGATATAGTGCTCTGCTTTTGCCCTACTATCCCATTTGCAAAGGAAGCACATATACTTTGTATAGCCAGTTTGCAGTCCATTTAGAAGCGCAACTACTTTTAAGTCAGCGCATATAAGCCATTCGTGCTCATTGTAGTGAACTTTGTTTAATATGTAGGCTAAGTTTTCGTAGGTTTCCTTTAAAATTACAGAATGTGCAATGGGAACTGATGGGAAGATATTGCCATTATGTAATAGAACAGCCTTAGTGCTGTATAGTGATGCGTCGATAAACAATCTCCATTCTTCTGGATGGTAGACAATGTCTAGATCGTTAAACAACACTTGAATGTTGCTGCAAAAGCACAAGCAATTCTCCATTAAAAAATGTTGCTGTAAAGCATCCGAACGAAGTCTAAATTTTGTAATCCTCACGTCCTTTTTTAGTAAATATCTTTCTTGAAGCCGAGAAGCAAGTAATTCGCTTTGTTGCTTTGATAATGACAGATCACGTACTAAATCGTTTAAATCAGCCTGACCGAAAAGCCTTGGTTTTGATTCTTCTTGCTCTTCACATGGCTCATCCGATTCCATATAGTCAGGGTTGTCTGGATAGTCCTCTGAATCAGAGGATAGATGCATCTCTTTAGGCGGTTCAGGAGGTGGAATCTCTTTTGAATGGGGCACTGGACGCATAGCTGATCTCAAGTCAGGGTATACAATACACTTCCCACTCTTCTTGCTGTGACCCGAAGAAAAGAAATCGAAGTAATAACTTTAATATTACAGCTTATAAAAGGTGAATTTTAAAAGGTGTTATATCATACATTTTTTTATATTGCTGTTATTATTAATGAGCATCAAAAGCGTAAATGATTACATGCAATTAATACCTTTTATATCAACCAAGCAGAAGTAACAGTCTGTTATGTGATCTTGAGGTTCCCTCCAAACCATTGGAACACCGAATGGCAACTGCTTCTGTGTTCCCTTTAGCCATCTTGACAGCGAACTTGAACAGTTTTTGCAACATGTGAGGTGCCCACCCCTTATCAGTCAGATGGAAAAGTATGTCACAAGTTGACCTCGAGTGTTGAAAGCCATACTGATGATCTGAAAGAAGGGAATGAGACCAGATCAGATGATCAAGAAAATGAAAGTTAAGGAGAGTTTTAAAGATTTTAGAAAGAATACAAGCTAGAGCTATAGAACGATAGTTAGAAGGAACAGAGCGGCCAACCTTTTTCGGGATCGGCTGAACATATGCGTACTTCCGGCACTGAGGAAAAATATTATTAAAGGATAGAGAAGAGAAAAAGGACGTACGCGCCAGTTCAGAAGGACACTCTCAAAACAAGGAGAGGAATGCAATCCTGGCAACTAGCGTTCCTGAAGTTCACAGAACTCAGGATCTCATACACTTGATCATGAGTAATGACAGGCAAAGGCATGGGACATCTCAAAGGAGAAGTAGTAATAGTAGGGGTGCAGGAATCATCAAGGGTGGAATTAAAGAAAAAAAAGGAGGCCAAAGATATTAGCCTTTTCTGAAAGGGTGTCCGCAACAGAACCGTCAGAACGAATAAAAGGCGGAAAGGCAGAGATTTACAGAAGTTATTAGAAATGTTTTTGGCAAGAGGCCAGAAATTTTTATCAAGGAGAACTAAGAAGGTCAGCGTACTTCCTTTAAATGAAAGCAGGCTTAGCCTGTCAAATAATATATGTGCAACGATTCCGGACAGAATGAAAATTAGTTAGTGATAGGAAAACGAGTTTTTCCACTTCCGATACGCATTATCTCGCTAATGAATGGCACAAGAACAAGTGCCATCGAATCATGGATTTTAAGTTTCGATACGTTTGTGAGGGTCCTTGGTATGTCCATACAAAGAGGCAGATTGTAAGGAAGGATCCTGATGGAGGATATTATATCCCGGCGGCATGGACAAGTATAGAAAAGACAAGCGGGATTGAGAACACCAAGGGGTGTCCATTGTCTGTTCGGCTGGTGTGGAAAGAAGGGGGTCCCCATGAATTAAAGCTAACCGTCTCTCTATCTCATCGGCTTGTGAGAGGCGGACGTCAGATGGGCAGGAGGGCTTAGGTGCATGTCCACATCAATAGTACTAAGGGTCTCTGAAGGAGCAATATCCGGTAATTTGCTTGCTTCAAGCAAGTGGTGGGAGTAGATAGCAGGTCTGTAGTCTTATCTGGAGAGGACAATGCTAAAGAGTGTGACAAGTTGAGAACTCACAACAGAGTTTTAAACTGCGGTGACTGTAGCGGCGGCTTGAATCACGCAAGACAAAGAGCTCGTCGTCGTTGAACAAGCTTGGTGCGGAGGTACTGCCCTTTCGCATCCAACGAGTCCGCCAATGTTTGCAACTCCGCCTCAGATTCAATGGTTGAAGAACCAATAAGTAAATGATCCGTAAGCACAAGGGACCCACTCAGACTACAGCTGTGAGATGTTTGCATAGAAGAGTCAGTTGATTTCAAGGATTCGATGGAATAATCCTGCCCCTAAGGGTGTAAGGAACTGGATGGTGTCCTTTCTCCTGGAGTGTTTTGCTGAGGGGAGTAAAAACCCTCTCCTGGTATGAGGTTTAAAAGAAGCGATGAGAGCTCTTCGACTCATCATGTACTATCGGACCGGCACAAGCTCAAAAAACCGTAATCTTTCTTACCACGGCCAGCAGCACAAGTGGTAGAACGGACGGGCAATAATAGAGGAGAAAGCTCCGATAGCAATGCAGAGGTAAGCCGCTTGCGAGAGTTTATGGTTTGGAGATGACCAGATTGTTGCTTCGATCGGAGGTAAACCCTCTTGGTCTAAAGAGCAAGGAGCATCATCGATACTAATTCGGGAGCGAGAATCCCCTCCGGATAGTATGAGAGCCCGGGGAGGGGTGGAAAAGTCCTGATGCAATCTAAGAGGTGAAGCAGATGATAATCTAGGATGTAGGGGGACATGCCCTCCCAGGAGCAAGTATCGGGCTCTGGAAAGAAGCCACGGTCCTGACGGAGTTCGAAGAGAACTTTTGAACATGAGAGCCAACAGTCTGTGATGAAACAGTCGGTATACGGTTAGGCTCTGGGACAGTGGGCAGGATAGCAGCATACGTCCTTGAGAACGTACGCCCATCACCCTCCAGCCTACGCCTAACCTCACATCAGTCGTTTCTGAACAGTGCAGAGTTCGAGTACTTTTCTCTCGTGCTCATACACCGGACAGTTCGTGGATGCTCTGCTATGATTACCACCACAATTTGTACATAAAAGCGGATTAGGGCAAGGAAGGTGAAAGTCCCCTGCAATCTGAAAAAAGGTTTTTGGTTCCTCGACAGTATTTACGGGGGTAGCTAAATTTTTGGCACTTAAAACAGCGTAGCGGCCGAGGAAAATACTGACGCATTGTAAAACTGGTAAAATCAGTCTTAACCTTTGTGGGTGGAAAGGAGTGCCAAAACGTAAGAGAAGGTGCGGGTTCGGTTCATCAGGGGCCTCCTGTGAGGAAGGAAACCGGCAAACATGTCACTGGGGTATGCTAATGTTTCAAGTGAGTCAGGATATCCTGAGGGGTTTAGTTCTAATTTCGTCATGGGTGGAGACAATGGGAATATCTTCCAACTATTGTAAGTTAGGAAGAACAAGAGTTATGCGTTCGTTTTGCCGCCTTAAACAAAATAGAATCATTCCTCATAATGGTCGCGGTAGGTTTGCTGGTGTGGAGGACATTTTGATGTTGCTATTTTTTTCAAGGGTGTAGACAAAGATAGAAATAGAGTGGAAAATTCACCTCGGGACGGGCTCCCGGAGGACCAACTGTAAACATGGACGAGGGTAACTTAGAGAAACGGAGTGATGAGGATTCACTGGGCGAACGAGGGGCCGTGGGAAAGGAAAGCTCCTCCAGGTGAAGGAGAGAATTTAAAAAATTAACAGCACAATGGCCATTGTGGGTTAATTCACCTACTAAGACGTCAATGCCTCTGTGAAATCTTTCTTAGAAGCGACCAGGGGAGGGTCAGGTGAGATCCCGACGGAGGGTGGTGTTCGCTTTCCTTTAAGAAACCGTTAATTTAATTTTTTATTCGTTAAAGGAAAACACCTCATTGGTGAGGCAAGGTTCAGGTCCACTACAATAGTCGGCCTGGTCAAAGGCGAGAAGTCCCAGTTTATAAACTGCACCCTCAATCATGGGGAGTGTAGAAAGTGCAATAGTCAATAGTGCAGAGACGGACACCCGGAAGGGTGACGGGAAGGGGTGCACCCACAGGAGGAGCCTGCAAATACGAACTTATATTCGTTAAATTGGAAAAAGGAAGGGATGAAAACCGGTAAACAAAGAAAATAAATAAGGGAGGACAATAATAATAATATATTATTAAGGGAAAGGAATAAACAAAAACAAAATATAACAAAAATGAAAGGAATTTTGCTGACACAAAGTATCTATGCCACCTCTCGACAACAACAAATCGACCTTCATGAGGGCACTATCAATATATAGTTTAATTAATTTTGTTGATAAAGCTGAATAGCATCAGATTTGATCTCTTCAAAATTTCATTTATCTTTAATCAACAGAAAACTGATTTTATAAGTATCACTAAAAATTTGGAATTTTTAGCAATATAAAAATTTAAATTAGTATAATAATAATAACTTTTTTTTAACGTGCTTAACTCCCTTCTCAGAGGGTAACACGCGGGGACTACAGGAAATCGAACTTTAAGGCCGGCTATCCAGCCTGTAGCCACCGGCGTTCAGCCGAGTTTTATTCTTGGTCCCCAGGAAGATAAAACTCAGACTGCTACGCGGAGGATAGAACCAGCGTTCTCTCGCATGAGACTAGGCGAGTTAACCTCCTACGCCACGAGATGTTCAATAGTAATAATAATAATAATAGCTTTGTGGCACAGTGGTTTCAACCGAGAAGTCGCCGGGTCAATCCCTTGCGTAGCAGTATGGGTTTCATCTTTCTGAGTCATGAAATGAAACTTGGCCGTTTGCACTTGGTGACGTCAGGTTAAAGGATAGCCAGCCTCAAAGCTAAGCACTTTCCTACCAGTCCCTCATGCTTTCCCCGAATAGGAACAAAAGCACGCCAATGGAAGTTATTTTTTATACTACTACTAATAATAATAGGTTAATTTCCAAAGAAAAATGAAAACAACCGCAATGTGACTTATATGAATAAATTTTTACTATGATTATTATTATAGTAAAAATTTATTCATATAATTTTTTACTATGATTATTATTAAAGGACTGTAAAAAATGCGTCTAAATTAAAATCATTTTTTTATTTACAAAAAGTATAAAACAACATTTGAAGTTACAACCATTTAAATTTGTAAACATTTAATTCCATTTGCAATTTAAAAATTACTGAATCAATAATTTCCCTAACTAATATCACAATAATATATATATATATATATATATATATATATATATATATATATATATATATATATATATATAGTATATATATATATATATGATATATATATATATATATAGAATAGTATATATATATATATATATATATATTATTATATATATAATAATACTTACAAGGTTTGTAAACTATAAGATGTGAAACTATAATGATGAATGGTAGATTTTCTATTCCTTCCCTATGAAAATCTTGAAGGCACTTCATCATCCATTAAAACAACAAAAACTGTTTTTTTCTGCCTATAAATTTGGCACAATAGA
>JABUQX010142180.1:7500-14622 GCA_015478945.1 Trachelipus rathkii
TATATATAAATATACAAATAACATATATATTCTTTTTTATTACTTATATATACTCTTTTACTACCATATATATCAGAGGAAACTCCAGTAACTTTACTACTCAGGTTCCTCTCTCTCTCTCTCTTATATATATATACATGTATATATATATATATATATATATATTTATATACATATATATATAACTATATATATATACTCTGCTACCTATATACTACTCTATATATATGTTTAAATCAACTTTTAAAATAAATAAAGAGAGAATGGAAAAACCAGTTCTTGTCTGTGGCAACTTATAAAAATGCAACTAAAGATGTAAGCACAATATAGCAATTTATAAACTAAAATTCCCTGATATCGCTCTTCGATTGAGCACGAAGAGTCTGCTATAAAGGATTGAAATAGCATTATTTAATAACGACTTTTTTAGCACTTTTTGAATAAATTTATAATGATATTTTGGCACATTATGTAATATTTTCTTCTATTAATAAACCATATGGCATAAAAAATTTATTGTAGGCCATAGATCTTAGTAAACATCAGGGTTTTCTAAAATTTTTAACTCCTTTAAACTCTGGTGCTACTACATTTTAAAAGTCTCCTCACAGTATATATATATATATATATATATATATATATATAATATATATATATATATATATATATAAAATATATGTGTATATCTTTTTTTTTATATATATATATGCTTATATATATATATATATATATATATATAACATATATATATATATATATATAATAATATATCTTTCATATATATTCTTAAAGAATGGACTGAATATCTTTTTTCCAATATTCGCTGGGAATGTTGTTAGAAGAATTAATTTTTAATAACTCCCAAATGCAAATGCGAATGCGAATTCAAATGCGAATATATTGTTAAATATTATATAATACGAATAATTTTTTTTAATATTCGCGTATGCGAATACGAATGCAAATGCGAATGCAAATGATGCGTTACTTTTTATACTATATTTGTAAGTGGAATACTTGCTTCTGTTGAATGAGCTCAGCTATAAAAAGGAAAAATTTTTTGAAAGAGTATAAAATACATTCAATTTCTTATGTTTCCAGGATGCGAAACGAGGACTCAATCATACATGTTTCCCATCAGACTCTTTTTTCCTAATTTCTGTCCTTTGAATAAGGAAAACCATATCATTAATTTATAGATTTACAGTTTATAGCATAATCAATAGTTTAAATAAATTATTGGAAGGTTATACTTCAAAAATAATTTTTTAGCTCTCTCTCTCTCTCTCTCTCTCTCTCTCTCTCTCTCTCTCTCTCTCTCTCTCTCTCTCTCTCTCAGTATTTAAGTCTACTATGATTTTAAGCTTACATCAGACATGCAAGCTCCACTAGAGAGACGTTTATTGGCAACACTATATGGAAGACAAGCAAAGTCAAGTCCTTGATAACTATAAATGATCAGGATACGTCTTCACATTCATACTCCACCATGCAAGGGGAGGATGTATGTGCATACTCCACCATGCACATACATCCTCCCCTTGCATGGTGGGTATGCATCATGGGAATAGATCCTTTATAGTTATCAAGGACTTTACTTTGTTCCATATAGTGTTGCCAGTAAGCTTGATAATCAGGTTAAATCAAAATTACATATACTGTGCTGTGGTGGATCATAATAAATTGTTCTCTTCAATGTAATGTTTGTGAGCTGATGCTTATTTTGTGATCATTATAATCAATGCAGGGTGCACTGCAACCAGTGACAATGGTGCTTTGGTGAGATATGGTTTGAAGCAAAAATTTCTTTTTCTTTTTTTATTTCTTCTTTTCTCTTTTTACTAGTCTTCGGGCCAGCCTTTTCGGCCGACGCGATTTTGGCATCTCAAGTGAAAAAATGAAGTGAAAATTGCTGTTTTGTTATCCAGAGTTCAAAATTTAACTCTGGGTAATTGGGTGGCTCTCAGACCTTTGTTAATTTCTGTCAATAACGTCGCTCTCATCATCATACATTCATTACCTTAACTATATTGGCTGTGCAGGATACCAATACCCCCTTCAGTGATTGCGACAGGAATGACGTCCGTTACTGATTACAGGTTTCTGCGGGCTATTATGTTGATATACTTCAAATGATTGGGCATGATGCAGATTTGGTTTAGGAATAGAGATATATGGTGGGTAAAAGCACACATTTGTTTACCCATCATTAGAGTTGCCATAAGTGATCTAAACTACTTGTATGGCAGCACCAGTCTTTTACTGGAACTAGGCAATGGTTGGTAAGAAAAACGCTTGTAATTTTACGACCTTTTACCCTTTAGTGAGCGCTCCTTAACAGTCAGAAAATTCCGCAAGGCTTCCACGAGGACCATGACAGACCCATACTGCTGGCATCTCTTCAATGTAGAGTTCATCCCTTGGCCCAGGTGGGACAGCACAAACATACCCCTTCACCGAGCGCCATTCGCTCCCTATTATGCTGGCACAACCTTTAAACCACATTCTCTCTCGAAATCCCGCCACTGATAATCCCTTTTTCTTAAGTCTCCAGTCAGTCGATTCCCAGCACACTCTACTATACCATATCCTTGCCAACCGACTCATCCATCCTTTCCACATGATAAAACCATCTCAACGTACTTTTGCTATATACCCTCCCTCATACACATCTCTCTCTCTATATATATATATATTTTATTATATATATTTTATATATATATATATATATATATATATATCTTTTATATATATATATATATATATATATATATATTTTTTTTTATTATATATATGTATATATATATATACATATATACCTCATATTTTCTTTCATAGAAGAATATATTTCCATTAACTGCTATTTTGACACATTTCATTGGGAATTTTGAATAGCAATACGAATATTAATAATGATATTATCTGTAATTTTGTAAATAATAATATTATTAACATTGTTTCATCAATATAATCTTTATATTTATCTACAAAAATTCATTTTTGATTAGCTACTAAGATATAAGGTTCAGTTTTAGATTACTAAAAAACTCATTTTTTGTTATTTATTTATGCATTTCCCTTATTTATTTGTTATTCATTTAATTTGTATCTACTTTTGCAAGGGAAAGAAACTAAACTATCAAATACTCAAACCTTGAATTAAAAAAACAAAACATAAAAAAAAAAACAATGGTTAACAACAGCTATCATAATATTTATGACAAGAATAATAATGTTTCGTGTGACTGTTTTCTTTAAATTATTTTTAAAGAAATACAAAAATTACTAATAATATAAAAGCAATTTCTTCTCTGTCTAAATTCTTACCACTCTAGATGATAAGTTTTTTCATATATATTTTTTTTTTATTTTATTTTTCTTATCCTAAATTTTCAATTCTAATTAAATAGCAAAACTGTTTCTCACGAACAAACAAGCCGGTGAAATTTCTAATCAGGAATTTAATTCTTTAGATCGATGATTGAGCCTAAGTTATCAATTATTTTTAATTAATATTAAATCAAAATCATTAGTAATATAAAATTCCCTCAACAAATTTTTTTTTTTTATTCATAAACGATCATCAAAATCCATTTTACTTTTATACTACCTAACTCTACACTTGCATAACTAATTATTGTGTGTTAACATTCTATTTGTTTTAATTTTCTTTTTATGCACTTACATGTCGTTGACTCCATCTTCTGTTTTTACTCTTTTTATCAATTAACACTCTCTGTTAAAATTTCAATTCAGCCATGACATCATCTCCTTATTTCTAAAAAAAAAAAGAGCAAAAATAAAAGTATGTTTCTTCTTTTTAATCTACATAACTTCTCACATAGTTAAATATCATCTTAGAAAATAAGAAACGAACTTATAACAAACTTATAAGCTATCTTTCACACAACTAAATAATACCTCAGAAAATATGAAACCTGGACGGTACTAATTTTGGCGCTTCTATTTGTCAGCATCCGTGCTATCCTTTTGAAAGAATCACACATTTTCCTCACACGCAAACTATATAAACTTCTCAAGATATTTTCGGTAAAATGTAATTCAGTTGTATCTCATACGATCAGTGGCGAATAGGATCATGTCGTTTATCTTCCTCCACCTCCATATATACATTTCGGTTGCATGGATGCGAATACATTTCATAAAAGTGAAATAAAAATGTGCAGAATCATATTTAAACTATGGTAATAAAGCAGCTTCACACCTTTAAAAATATTATGAAAAAAAAAGTTTAAATCTATGTAAACTAACGTAACTCAGCATAACCTTACTTAACGTATCAGAACCTCACTCAACATAATTTATTTTTATATTTATAATTTATTTCACTTTGCATTGATTAAAAAAAATACCCTTTGGCACCATGCGCGCATTGTACGTTTTGTTCGATAACGTAGGTTTTAAAAAAAAAAAGACTTAAGCTTAACTGGCAGCAGATAACCGATATGAGCCGGCGGATATATAAAGTAAGTAAGGAAAGCAAGACCTACCTAATAAAACTTCGTGACTAACTAATAAGGAAACTTAGCATATTATAGATAAATTACAATGAATTAATATAAATTACATTTGAGGATAAAAAATAAAAAAATACAACAAAATAACTCATCTGTTAACCACTCAAGTAGCATCCCCTACTACCATACCCTATTCTATACAAGCGAAAAATTCTAGAACATAGACGCAGCTTTGAAATAATTATTTAAATTGTTTTAACTATTTGCGTTTGTCTTTTTCGATTTTCGAGCTCCCGTACGAATAATTTGGAAAAGCGCGAAATGTTATGAAAAAATAATTCTTTTTGCATTGCATATATTGATTTTTTTTTCGCAAATCCCAATTACCCATAATCCTATATAGAAGGTAATAATTATAATTACATTTGTTTTACATACACTAACATATATATATATATATATATATATATATATATATATATATATATATATATATATATATATATATATATATATATATATATATATATATATATATATATATATATATATATATATATATATCTCTCTCTCTCTCTCTCTCTCTCTCTCTCTCTCTCTAAATCTCTCTCTCTCTCTCTCTCTCTTCGGTATCCCTTCTCTCTATTTTCATTTCTGGTTGTTATATTTCCTGCTCGTCTACCAGCGGCAGTCTCATTTCTTTCTCTGCCTTTCACCATAGACTTTACTCTGTGCTCATTCTATATATATATATATATATATATATATATATATAGCAGTTATTATATATATATATATATTATTATTAAATATATATATAAATTATAAAGAGTTATATATATATATATTATTATATATATAACATATATATATATATATATTATTTATTATACATATATATATATATATATATATATATATATATATATATATATATATATATATATATATATCCACTACCGGTAAAGTTTTGCCGCCAACGCTGGTGGACATCATGTGGGCCATTGGTTTTCCACTGAATATATATAGGTTATATATATATATATATATATATATATATATATATATATATATATATATATATATATATATATATATAATATATATATATATTCCTATATTTCTATAAAATCTTTAAGAATTATCTTTGTTTGCCGATATCGTGGCATAATGGGTAGAACGGACAGAGTCGCAAGGAGTAGGTTAGGGTTCGATTCTCGTCCGATTCTAGGTAATAATTACCAGAACAGTATATATATATATATATATATATATATATATATATATATATATATATATATATATATATATATATATATATATATATATATATATTAAAAACCTTAATAAATTAAAAGTTTTATTAAAAAAAAAATTTAAAAAAAAATCCTTAAAGAAATAAATTAATTATTTGCGAAAAAAAAAATAATTTCTCAAATAAATTTTCTCCGTTAACAAAAAAAAAAGAAGAAAAATAATAAAAAATTTGCATAAATTATTACAATAATTATTATCTAATATAATTTACATATCTTTTAAAAATAAATAAATAAATAAATAAAATAAACAAATTAAAAAGATAAAAAGATTTTTAAACTCGAGGATTGTAAGTCATTATATTTCTATTTGATAAATTCTTACATATATATATATTATATATATATATATATATATATATATATATATATTATTACATATATATATTATATATATATATATATATATATATATATATATATTATATAAATAAAATCTATACATATATATATATATATATATATATATATATATATATATATATATATATATATATATATATATATATATATATATATAAAGATATATATATATATATATATATGTATATATATATATATATATATATATATATATATACATATATTATTAGTTATTATTATTATTATTATTATTATGTTATTATTATTATTATGATATAATTATATATATATATATATTATATATTATTATTTTTATGATAAGATAGACGATATGTTTATTATCTTTCTTATTTTATATTACCTATATATAGATATACATATTTATATATATTACATATATATATATTATATATTATTACGTATATTATTATTACATAATCATATTATTATATTATATATATTTAGTTATAAGTATATATTATATATTACATATTATATATTATTATATACATATATATATATATATATATATATATATATTATTTATTATTATATATATATATATACATATATATATATATATATATATATATATATATATATATTACGTATATATATATATATATATAATATATATTATATTATTATTATATTACATATTATATATATATATATATATTACATATATATTACATATATATATATATATATATATATATATATATATATATATATATATATATATATAAATTGGTTTGAAAGATTAAGATCTATAGTCATGATTTGTAGGTTTAATAAGCTCACGTGATATATCGCCTCCTCTCCAGCGCTCTTAAATGACTTCAGCTTATCACAAGTCTAAACACGATTTTTCAGAGCTGTCAAACACACAAACAAGCACACACACACACCTACACACCTACACACACACACTAATTCTACATACACACACACACACACATCTG
>JABUQX010142181.1:0-2500 GCA_015478945.1 Trachelipus rathkii
GATATGCTTCGTTCGGTGCTAGGATGGGTGTTTAACCGTTTCGCATTTATCGACAAACGCTTTCGCGTTTTCGTGTATCTTCCACCGAGTTTCGTTGTTTCTGCGCCAATATTTCAGTTTTGTGGGGCTGGTGACCCCCTTTGTGTATACGGCTATTTAACCCATATATGATATGGGTACCTTATATGAATGGTATATACCGAGTTTCATCGTTCTAGATCAATATTTCAGGTTTGGGGTCCCAGAGACCCCCATTTAGACTGTGTACGATTATTTAACCCATATATGATGTGAGTACCTTATATGGTAGGTGTATACCGAGTTTCATCGTTCTAGGTCAATATTTCAGATTTGTGGGGCCGGTCCCCGAATTTGGCCAAATCGGTCATTTTACCCCGGATACATCTAAGATACAACCTAAAAAGGCTGTATATCAAGTTTCGTTGTTCTATGTCAATATTTCAGATTTTGGGGTAGTACCCCGTCACCAGATCACCAAGTTATTTTACACCCGGGGTCATCTAAGATACATCCTCAGAAGGTTGTATACCGAGTTTCATCATTCTATGTCAATATTTCAGATTTGATGGGGCTGGTCCCCGAATTTGGTCCAAATCGGTCATTTTACCCCGGATACATCTAAGATACAACCTAAAAAGGCTGAATATCAAGTTTCAGCTTTCTACATCAATATTTCAGATTTTGGGGTGAGTACCCCGTCTGGGGCACCCACAGTTATTTTACACCCGGGGTCATCTAAGATACATCCTCAGAAGGTTGTATACCGAGTTTCATCATTCTATGTCAATATTTCAGATTTGATGGGGCTGGTCCCCGAATTTGGTCAAATCGGTCATTTTACCCCGGATACATCTAAGATACAACCTAAAAAGGCTGAATATCAAGTTTCAGCTTTCTACATCAATATTTAATGTTTGGGGTGGGACCCCTTCTGTGGGATCCTAGACACCCTATACGGTCTTATAACCATCATATTCGAACTCTACGACCTCGATAACCCATATAATGACACCAACATTGTTGTTATACGAATGTTTTTAACACGGCTCCGCAGCGGCTCCAGCACCGGTGCCGGAGCCAACTCCTCAGATTCACATATCAAGTATTTCTAGAAACTCGACTCTGAAGCCTCTCACCAAATTTTAGCCAATTACGAACACTTTGATTTTTAAGTGAGGGTGGGGTCCCCCTTCGGGGGACCCAGTGGGATGTAACCTCGTATACAACAAGGATATGTCACCATCTAACCCCCCTACAAATTTTAACCCGATACGATAACTCTAACTACTACTACCACTACTACTACTACTACTACTACTACTACTACTACTACTACTACTAATAATAATAATAATAATAATAATAATAATAATAATAATAATAATAATAATAATAATAATAATAATAATAATTAATAATAATAATAATACAAACAGATCAACACTAACCGATGGCTGAACCATACCGAACCCTGAACCGGAGCCGGAGCCGGAGCCGGAGCCGGAGTCGGAGTCGGAGTCGGATGCTGAGCTACAGTCGGCTCAAATTGAGATCACTCCGTTGATCTCAATTTCTTCGAACTAATAATAATAATAATAATAATAAATAATAAAAACAAACACAAACAAACACAAACAAACATAGACAAACATAGACAAAACCTTCGGTTTTGTCTGTTTGTCGAATTGATAGCCCTTCGGGCTATCAATTCTCCCCCTAAGCCTAATATATCTCTATTCATTTATATAGAAAAGGGGTGAGCGGCGGATACACTATATAACTATTATATATATATATATATATATATATATATATATATATATATATATATATATATATATATATATATATATATATTTTTTTTTTATAAAATATATATATATATATATATATATATATATATATATATATATATATATATATATATATATATATATATATATATATATATATATATATTGGTAAGTGAGAACGTATGACTTTCATTGTCTCAAAGGTCAGATAAAATAGCGTTTCTGTTTGGTACGTTGCGTGAAGGAACAAATCCAAATTCAAGGGAAAAGAAGGAAATCCAAATTGAAACGTAAAATTGAAACACGAGGACGTAATAATCTCGAAAGTTGAAACAAATCCCAAGAGTCTGTCTAGAATAAATTAAAAGTAAAATAAAGAAAAATTATATTCTTTGAAGAAGAAAAAAACAATAATATATACTCTTTATTTAAACTTAAAAATTTAAAAAAAACTAAAAAATATATATATCCAAATAAAAAATATAAAAAAAAATAACAAAAATGTAAATAAAAATAAGAAAAAAAAACGACCTCGACATGAATAATGTGAAAAAAAAAAAAAAACTAATAAATAAAAAATATATATATATATATATATATATATATATATATATATATATATATATATATATATATATAATTTATAAATAATATATATGTATATATATGTATATATATATATATAT
>JABUQX010142183.1:0-10000 GCA_015478945.1 Trachelipus rathkii
GTTGTACTTCGTTCTTGGGTTTGTTTAATCGTTTCGCATTTATCATTAACTCATAGTTTTTGTTTGCGTAAATAAATATATATATATATATATATATATATATATATACTATATATATATGTAATATATATATATATAATAATAATAACCTTATATATATATATATATATATATATATATATATATATATATATATATATATATATATATATATATATATATATATATATATATATATAGCAATATATATATATACTCTTTCTATGTATATATATATATATATATATATATATCTTATATATTAAAACTCTTGAACCTTTCGGGCGCCTAGAACAGACTCAGGTGGGAGAATGAGTGATAATAATAATGAACATACATTCTACCAGAGTTCAACGTCAGATAAATAAGCATCATCAGAGAGCACATATAACAGTTAGCGATGGCAGTAGTAGTAGTAGTGGTAGTGGTAGTGGTAGTGGTAGTAGTAGTAGTAGTAGTAGTAGTAACATCGAATGATTTTATCACAAAACATGGATAGCTGAAGAATAAGGAGAAGAAAAAGAAGAAGATGAAGAGGTAGAAGAATAAAGGCCCGATAGTTTAAGAGCCTCACTCGTATAACGCAGTTATAGGGTAGTAGTAGTAGTAGTAGTAGTAGTAGCAGTAGTAGTAGTAGTAGTATTAGTAGTAGTAGTAGTTGTAGTAGAATTAATAGTAATTTGAGATTACTAAACAAAGATAGCTGAAGATGAAGAAGAAGAAGAAGAAGAAAGAAGAAGAAGAAGAAGAAAGAAGAAGAAGAAGAAAGAAGAAGAAGAAGAAGAAGAAGAAGAAGAAGAAGAAAGAAGAGAAGAAGAGAGAAAAAATAAGAAGAAGAAGAAGAAGAAGAAGAAGAAGAAGAAAGACCGAATACATCTAACTCGTATAACAGTTATGACTTTGTAGTGTAGTAGAAGTAGTGTAGTAGTAGATGGAGGTGTAGGAGATGTAGGCGTAGATGTAGTGTGAAGTGAAGTGAAGTAAAGCGACAATCTAGTAGAAACATCGGATGGGTTTTAATCACCAAAACATAGATGGCTAGAAGGGCAAGAGAAGAGAAAGGAAGATGAAGAGAGGAAGAAAGAAGGGCCCAAGCTATTACGACCTCATATAGCAGTTATGGAATGTGGTGGTAGTAGTAAGTAGTGGTAGTAGTAGTAGTAGTAGTAGTAGTAGTAGTATTAGTATTAGTATTAGTATTAGTATTAGTAGTAGTATTAGTAGTAGTATTATTAAATATATCACACCGTTTCTATTCAATCGTATACATTTATATTAGTACATTGCTTGTTTCTTAACTAAGCGCTTTGTGGACTTAGAATTGTAGCATTTTAATAAAGTTTTCCACTGAGCAACCTCGCCGATTTGCTGCTGACCAGATTAAAGCTTTATGCTTAATTCATCAGCGAAGGATTGTGTCTGATAAGGGACAAAAACTGCCAGAATGGCTGAAGGGCAGAGAGAGAGGAGCCCACAGGTCATCGGCCATGAGTCTGCCAGTTCTGGAGCCCGAGTCGGAGTCAGAATGAAATCCTGGATCCTGAGTCGGAGCCAGACTGGAAGCCAGGCTCCATACGAGGGTCTGAGTTACGCATAGCAGAGGCTTTACGATGCGTTCGTAGGCACGCAATATTACCACGCTGATCCGACGCGCAGGCACAATATTTAAATTTTTTCAGTGATGAACACACTAATTGGGAGATCACCTGAGAGATGCATGAAGATCCCTCGGGTACCCCGAAGGTGGGTTAAGCAGTTACATAAAGGGCGAGCGCGCGCGTCCTTGCCCTAGCAACTACTACTACTACTGATACTACAGGTACTACTGCTACTAATACTTATTGAACGACGCTGAATCCTGATGATAGATTGTAGGTTATTATCATTATTATTATTACCATTACCTCTTAAAGAATCTTTATTATCAATCCTAAGCTATTTTCATGAAAATGGGTGCTCAAACAGTACGTAAAGCCAAAAAGCAGTAAAGCATGGGTCGGTACAGAGGGTGTGATGGACCCATACGCCCGGGGCTGGCCCAACTGCTTTTTAAGTCCTTAGAGTCGGTAAACGTGTTTTGCTGAGTATATTTCCGTACTAATCATAAATTGACTTTATTAATATCTCAATCTGACAAATCTAGCCATGTTAGAAAATTATAAGTTAGAAACGTTGGTCATGTTTAGATTCACTGGAGAAGTTTGTTAATGTCAACGTATATACGCAGTCCATAACGGTATTATATTTGATAAAGCTAGTTTGGAGGCATAAATTTTACTTTAAAAACAAATTCTTGTGACCAAATCGATGGTGTCATTACATACAGACATGGAAAGTGCACTGCACCGAAATATGAAAAAGTTATATATATATATATATATATATATATATATATATATATATATATATATATATATATATATATATATATATATAAATATATATATATATATATATATATATATATATTTATTTATTTATTTATTATACTTACACCCTTTCCCGCTTGAGCGGGGTAGTGGTACATACAGCCTCTCCCACTCACACCTCCCCTCATCTCGCCCTCACCCACCTCCTCCACCCCACTCTATCCCTCGCCAAAACCCTACCCTCTTCCTCCCTCATCCCTCCCTCCTCCAGCATCTCCTTTATTCCATCCATCCACCTCCTTCTTGGTCTCCCCCTTCCTCTCCTTCCTATCCCCTCCGCCTCCCAAACTCTCCTAACCACTCTCTGTTCCTCCATTCTCTGATAATCCATATAAATCTTAGCATTCTTTATAACATTTCCACCAACCCATTCATCAATCACATCTCTCTTTTTGTGCTCTCTTCTAATTAACTGGTTGAACCGTCGCGTCGACCACTTGGTAGTTGGATCTCAAATACTTCCAGCTTCTCTTCCTGGACCTGGCATTCAGCCCCCACGTTTCATACCGCTGGAACACAAATTTTTCAAACATACTTATCTTGAGTTTATGTGATAAATCCCCCCTTTCCATACTTCTCTCAAATTCACTAGCTCTCATTCACTTTCTAATTTCTATCTCCATATTTAACCTCACCTTACCCAAATCACTTTCCTAAATATCTAAACTCTCTTTACTTCCAAACACTTCCTCTAGCATCAACCCCTCCCCCTCCTCTCTTTCTTCCTCCTCAAACACTAACACTTTACTCTTACCAGGATTTATTTTAAGCCCCTTTTGTCCGCACATTCTCTCAAACTCCCTCACCAAATACCTCAATTCTTCCGCGTTCTTCGCCACTAGGGCAGTATCATCCGCAAACAGTATCATGTTCACTTCCCTTCTAGCATTCCCATTTGTCAATTCCACCCCCCTCCCCTCCCTCACCATTCCTCTACAAACACTCTCCATAAACAAATTAAATAGCCACGGCGACATTACACACCCCTGCCTCAGTCCTCTCACCACCCCAAACATCTCACTCTCCCCTCCTAACACTCTCACACACATTCTACTGTTCCTATAAAAGGCCCTAATACCTTTACCTAGTTTACCCCCCACTCCATTTTCCTCCAGTACCCTCCACAATTCACCCCTATTCACTCTATCATATGCTTTCTCTAAATCCATCCATACACTTTCCCTTTCCTCTCAATACTTTTCTCCACAAGCATCTTTAGTGTGAACACTTGGTCCACACACCCTCTTCCCTCCCTAAATCCTCCTTGTTCTTCCCCCATTCTTCCCTCCGTTAACCCTCTCACTCTCTCAATCAGGATTCTACCATACACTTTCCCTACCACACTTAGAAGACATATACCTCTATAATTCCCACATTCCATCCTATCCCCTTTCCCCTTATACAGGGGCACCAAACATCCATCCTCCCAATCCTGTGGTACCTCACCACTCCTCCAACATATATTATATAACCTGTACAACCATTCCTCCACCCCTATACCTCCATTCTGTAACATTTCCATTCTCACCCCATCCAGACCTGCGGACTTCCCTTTTTTTCCTTTATTCAAGGCCCTAATAATTTCCTCCATTTGTATTTCATCCTCCCCCTCCCTTCCCACTTCACTCCGCAAAACAACCTCCCCTCCCCCACCCACCTCATTTAGTAATCCACTAAAATACTCCCCCCACCTCTTCCTCACCTTATCCTCTCCTCCTATCCACTCCCCATCTCCTCCCTTGATCCTCTCCCCCAACCCCTCTTTCTTCTTCCTTTTTTTATTTACTTCTTTCCAGAACATCTTGCTTCCCGATTCAAAATCTTCCGTCACCTTTCTACACCACTCATCTTTTGCTCTTCTCTTCGCTCTCTCTACCGCTCTCTTTGCTTCCACTCTAACCCTTCTATATTCCTCCCAGCTTTCCTCTCTCCTACTTCCCAACCATTTCACATAAGCCTCCTTTTTCCTTTTCACCACCTCCTCACCTCCTCACTCCACCATTCACTCCCTTTCCTTCTGCTTACACCCACCCTTTTTACTCCACATACCCCTCTAGCCTCTTCACATACCGCCTCTTTAAATCTCATCCACTCCCCCTCCACCTCCCCAATTCCCGTCCCTCTCACATCTCTCCACCTCTCCTAAACTCCCTCTTACACACTGTCTCCTCCAATTTTTCCACCTTTATCACCTCTACTCTCCTCTTTTCCCCCCTTTCCCTAATCGTCACCTCTCCTCCCACTCTTAACCTAGCCACCACCAAATAGTGATCCGATATCCCCCTCCCTGCCCCTCTAAACACATTTACATCTAATAATCTACCTCTATCTCCCATTTACACACACATAATCCAGTACCGCCCTCCCCCCGTTATCTCACTCTTCCATGTATACTTATGATTATCACTTTTTTTGAACCATGTATTCCCCACTATCATTCTTTTTTCAACACACAACTCTATCAGACTTTCCCCATTATCATTCCTCTCCCCTACCCCAAATGGTCCTATTATTCTTCCCACCCCCTCCCTTCCCACTCCTGCATTCAAATCTCCCAGTAGACAAATTTTGTCATTTACCCCGAAACTTTCCCAACACTCATTCACCTCATTCCAAAATCTCTCTCTCTCCTCCTCCCTCGTTCCATTCACTGGTGCATAAGCGCAGATAAACACCCACATTTCCCCCCCAAATTTCACTTTTACCCACATTACCCTCGAACTCACCTGTCTACACACCCTTACCTTCTCCCACACCTCTTTCCTCATAACTATTCCCACCCCTTCCCTCCCCCTCACACTCCCGCTCACCCCTGATATCATACCCTTGTATTTTCCAAATCCAACTCCCTCTTTCCCTTTAGCTTAGTTTCCGTTACCCCTAACACATCCAACCTTTTTTCCTCGAACATTAACCCTACTTCCTCCCTCTTCAAATCCTCGTTTGCCCCTCTCACGTTCATACATCCCACCCTTATTACCTCTCTCCTCCCCATCTTTCCCTTCTTCTATATCTATTTTCACTCACTCTTTTTCACTTAGGCTGTACGTTTTGTGGGACACCCCACCGTAGGCACCTCCCAAAACCTACGGCCACCACCCCGCTCA
Source organism: Trachelipus rathkii (assembly GCA_015478945.1). Lineage (NCBI taxonomy): Eukaryota > Metazoa > Arthropoda > Malacostraca > Isopoda > Trachelipodidae > Trachelipus > Trachelipus rathkii. Next base: position 5,576 of record JABUQX010142183.1, read on the forward strand.
CGAAACACACCCCAAATAATAACAATAGCAATAAAAAGGTTAAAATTATAATACAAACCAATACAATAACAATAAAAAGGTTAAAATACAATATAAAATTCAAAAGGTTAAAACCCACACTCCCTCAATTTATATTTATTCCCTACCCCTTCCCCCCTTCTCCCTCTCCCCTCCCAAAGATTTACCCCCGCTAAAACTTTATTCTTAGTATTTTTTCTTAGTATTCTTCTTAGAATTTTCTCTTAGTATTTTTTTCTTAGTATTTTTTTCTTAGTATTTTTTTCTTAGTATTTTTTTCTTAGTATTTTTTCTTAGTATTTTTTCTTAGTATCCCTTCTTAGTATTTCCTCTGAGTATTTTTTTCTTAGTATTTTCTTAGTATTTTTCCTTAGTATTTTTTCTTAGTATTTTTTTTTTTAGTATTTTCTCTTAGTATTTTTTTCTTAGTATTTTTTTCTTAGTATTTTTTTTCTTAGTATTTTTTTCTTAGTATTTTTTCTTAGTATTTTTTCTTAGTATCCCTTCTTAGTATTTCCTCTTAGTATTTTCTTCTTAGTAGTATTTTTCTTAGTATTTTTTCCTAGTATTTTTTTTCTTAGTATTTTTTCTTAGTATTATCGATGGCGATAACGAGCCCTCGAAAATGACAAAATTATGACATTTAAAACAAAATTATTGCAAAGATGAAACTATACAGTTCAATCCTACCATAGGTTTGCCCAATACTATCATTTATCGTTCACATGTAAATTATTTAATATATTTAATTTAATTACATTTCGAATAAGGCTAGCCAATTTGCATAAAGTTATATCTAGCGTCGTCGATATTTAACATAAACATATGCAACCAATCATCCTCACAGTTTATTATAGTAATCAATGAATTACACTTAATAATTGCCAATTACAATTAATAAACTACAATATATTCGCAAATTGCAGAATGTAGCCAAATCGTTTTGCCATATAGGCGTTGTTCCGCATGCGGCACTACCAAATACAATATATCTTCCTATAATAACACAAACTAAACGAATAATGGTTTGTTAAAAGTTCAAAATTGGCCCAAATTAGACTGCCACAGATATAAAGTATAACAGCAATTTATACTTGATAAATGAACCTATTTTACAAATTAAATGATTTAAATAACTTTGCAAGTTTATACACAATTGGAGCTTTCTAATCTTAACGTAATGGTTAACCAAAATCTATTGGCTTTAGGTAAACTACAATCAATAATTGATCTTATATACAGTATAACTGCAAATCACTCGAAATATATTCAAGTTTATCAAGTTTCGATTTTTGTTTAAATTTAGGTTACATAAATTTAGCATTATAGTAAATTTACACAAGTGAATAAACGCAAGTTTTCACAAAACCTTTATAAACATTTTCAGCATAAAATTGATGTTTTAAAGTTTTTTAAATAATTAAATTTTTATGCTAGTAATAATTTCACGTCAGAAGAACAGTTTAAGCACGTTTTCAGTCAATATTGTAGTTATATATTAGTCGGCGCATGGAGAGAAAAAGTGTAACATCCACTCACGAAAAAAAATATATATATATATATATATATATATATATATATATATATATATATATATATATATATATATATATATATATATATATATATTTATACTCATATATATATATATATATATATATATATATATATATATATATAATATATATATATATATATATATATATATATATATATATATATATATATATATATATATATATATATATATATATATATATATATATATATATATATATATATATATATATATACATAAAAATATAATAATATATATATATCTATATATATATATATATATATATATATATATATATATAATATAATATATATATATATATATATATATATATATATATATATATATATATATATATATATATATATATATATATATATATATATATATATATATATATATATATATAAAATAATAATAATAATAATATATAATAACTATAATATAATAATATATATATATATATATATATATATATATATATAATAAATCTCACCAGTCTCCTTCAATCCTTCGTACTATCCTACTCTCAATAAATCTCTCCAGTCTCTTTCAAGCTTCGAACTATCCTACTCTCAATAAATCTCTTCAGTTTCTTTCAAGCTTCGAACTATCTTGCTCTTATTAAATCTCTCCAGTCTCTTTCAAGCCTTCGAGCTATCCTACTCTCAACAAATCTCTCCAGTCTCTATCAAGTCTTCGAACTATCTTACTCTCAATAAATCTCCCCAGTCTCTTTCAAACCTTCGAACTATCCTAATCTATATAAATTTCTCCAGTTTCTTTCAAGACTTTGAACTACCCTAACTAACTATTGAACTAACTATTTTTGCCAAATCACCTCTGTATGATGCGTTGTGCCAAACCTACCGGTTTGTCTATAGTAAAGCTTGAGATTGTTATACTTTGTTAATGTGGGCATTTTCTTCACGCTTAATGTATGTCAGGTATGTTATGGTACTATATGTTTTAAGTTCAGGAAATATTATGTTATCGTTTATTCGTTGATCTGTATGCTCGATAGTTTATTTTATGATGTTTGACAGAGAATTTTGCTAATGTCCACGTTTATTCATATTTCAAAATGATGTTATATTTGAAATGCAAGACACTTTGATGAATGTAGTATCAATTCATAGTTCAAGATGCTGGTATTTTTGATAGTTTGGTCACTTTGTTAAGGAATTTTGTTAGATAATACTGCTTTAGCTCCTGATGATATGTTTGAAAAGCAGGGATAGGTTGAGTTTTGCTGTGTAATGAGGGGTAGGTTGAGAACTTATTCATAGGTCCAAATGTTAATGTCTTATTCGTAGTTCCAAATGTTAGTATCTATTGTAGGTTTTCGTCCATTGTAACTGTTAGATATGTTAGGCTATGTTTAATTTCTGATACGTTTTGTTAAATATTACTATGGCAATGTGTAATTAACATTGATATGTTTGAGATATACGCGTCAAAGTGTGAATAGTTTACGTATTGTATGCCATGTTAGTTACTTACTGTCGTTAAGTGTGGAACTTTGTTAATGCTAGCAGTTTATTCGTGCTTAAGATATGTTAGGTTTGCCGTTGTACATTATATTCATAGTTCAAGTGATGCTATGTTAGCGTTATTAATGTGAAAAACTTTGTTACGTTAGCATATATTCGTTGATCAGTGTATAAAGAACTTGTTTTTATGCTATGTTTATCCAAAATGATACTCGAAATGTGACTTGAAACAATAGATCAATAGATCAATAGATCATTGGAAGGTGTAAGGAGGGGAGGAGGGTAGGGAGGGTGGTTTGATTTACTGATTTACTGATTTACTGCTTTAGATGGTGTAAAAAGCGTTGGGATTACGATATTTAGGTAAGGTTATGCTAAATTTTTGTTAAATATTACTATGTCAATGTAAAATTAACGTAAATATGTTAGAGATATGCTTGAAAAAGTATGAATAGGTTACGTATTGTATGCCATGTTAGTTACTTTACTGGTGTTAAGTGTGGAACTTTGTTAATGTTAACAGTTTATTCGTACGTAAGTTGTGCTAGGTTTGTCGTTGTACATTATATTCTTAGTTCAGGTTATGATATGTTAGCTTTATTGATGTGAAAACTTTGTTACCTTAGCATATATTCGTTGGTCTGTATGATAATTAGGTAAGGTTATGATAATTTTTTGTTAAATATTACTTGGCTGTTGTGTGTTAAGTATGTTATGTTCATAGTTTAGCTTTACAGAGGATAAAAAACTTTACTATGTTTGCATTTATCCGATAGGTATTATGATAGCTATGTAAGGTTATGGTAAAATTTTGTTAAATATTACCGTGTTAATGTAAAATTAACATTGATATGTTAGAGATATACGTGTCAAAGTGTGAATAAGTTACGTTTTTGTATGCCTTGTTAGTTACTTTACTGTTGTTTAGTATGGAACTTTGTTAATGTTAGCAGTTTATTCTTGTTTAAGGTGTGTTAGGTTTGTCGTTGTGCATTATATTCTTAGTTCAGATGATGCTATGTAAGCTTTATTAATGTGAAAACTTTGTTACGTTAGCATATATTCGTTGGTTTGTATGATAATAAGACAAGGTTATGATAAATTTTTGTTGAATATTACCGTGTTAATGTAAAATTAACATTGATATGTTAGAGATATGCTCGACAAAGTGGGAATAAGTTACGTTTTTGTATGCCTTGTTAGTTACTTAATTGTGGTTAAGCATGGAACTTTCTGAATGTCAGCAGTTTATTCTTGCTTAAGGTATGTTAGGTTTGTCGTTGTGCATTATATTCGTAGTTCAGATGATGCTATGTAAGCTTTATTAATGTGCAAACTTTGTTACGTTAGCATATA
>JABUQX010142183.1:15000-25000 GCA_015478945.1 Trachelipus rathkii
AATTTTAATAATTTAAAGATATTTAGCAAGGAATTTTTAAAATATGTGTGCTTTATGTGCAGTTTCCAAGTAGTGATTTTTGCCTTCAAGAATCATCAAACATTAAAAACTACATTAAACCATTAAAATAGCATAAAACCCCCAAAAACAAAAAAACATTGGTTTATTTGGTTTATTTAAAAAAACAATGGTTTTGTTTTTTTAAAAAAACATGGTTTTTTTCAAAAAAACATGGTTTCAACCCTATATAAAAGTAAATATATATAATATATATATATATATATATATATATATATATATATATATATATATATATATATATATATATATATATATATATATATATATATGTATATGCTCTGTATAACTCTGCTCAATATATTCAACTGCTATATATATATGTATATATATATATATATATATATATATATATATATATATATATATATATATATATATATTTTTATAATAACATATATATATATATATATATATTTATATATATATATATATATATTATGCTTTACAATTTATAAAATAAATCATACGTTATAATGTGAGAATAATTATTTTGCATGTGTGAGGCTGTCCATATTTGTTTCTTGCAATCTCAATAAAAATTACCAGAATATTTTTTTACGATTTTCTGTTAAGTTCTCGGCGTTTCTTGAAATGACATGAAAGAATATCACATAAAATCTCTAAAACGACGCTTTAAACTTATTCTCCTAACCACTCAGATGCAGCTAAAGAAAGTCCCAATAAAAATAATATATATATATATATATATATATATATATATATATATATATATACATATATATATGCATATATAAAACTCTTTACTATAACATATATATATATATATATATATATATATATATATATATGTGTATATAGATATCCCTGTACATCAATTATATTTAGGTCTCAAAGTTCGATAAAAAATGACAGTCATTTCTGTTCTTTTTTAATATGAATAGTAAAAATCACTATCCGCGGATTGCGGATGCTGATAGGACAGTTAAGTTTTACAGAGTTTTAGCCACAATTTTTACACACACACACACTCTCTAATACATACACTCACACACATACACGTATATATATATAATATATATATATATATATATATATATATATATATATATATATATATATATATATATATACTCTTCTTTAATAATATATATATAATAATATATAATATATATAATAATAATATATAATAATATTATTTACTATTAATATATATATATAATAATAATAATATATATAATATAATAATAATAATAATATATATATATATATATAATAATAATAATATATATATATATATATATACTATATATTTATATATATATAATATATATATAATAACTATATATATATATATACCATTAATAATAATATATATATATATATATATAATAATATATATATATATATAATAATAATAATAATATATATATATATATATATATAATATATATATATATATATAATAATATATACCCGTATTACCAGGTGCGGGACAGCAGGATTTAACTCTTTCACCCCACCAACCTCTTTCCCAAACATCCACCAATTTAGAAAATGGTTATATATTAATGCTTTAAATTAATAATTCCAAATTATGTTTCAATAACAAAAGCTTCTGAGCCCTTTCAAGGGAAAATTTGCTTCTCTTTTCGTCGTAAATGAGATCTGCACCACTAAAAGACGCTCACTAGCCACACTTGTTAAAGGGCTTGCTAAGATTTTTTTCCTGGCGACTTCTGAAAGATGTGGAAAACTTTTACAATTATTACGCCACAAAACCAGTGGATCTTTATCTGATTTCAAGCTTTTTCTCTTTTGATACTCTTCGATCAATGATAGTGTCTTTTGACACCTCCGAACATCGCTGCTAGATTTGTGCTAGAAGCCAAAAAAACGTTCATGGATTCGGCAATGATATCGCTAATAGATGGTAATTGCGTGTCTGTTTCTGTGATCTTTTGCTTTTTATTGGCTGGTGATAGTTCCGCCTTTAGCAGCATTTCATCACATAGGCATCCCAAATTAATTTTAACAGTCTGTGAAACACGTGATTCAAGAAATTTTGTTTTGTATCTAGGATTTAGAAAAGTTGCAATTGCACATGCGTCATCGTTTTGCAGAGTTTGAAATCTATTATCTATCTCCATCATGACTATTTTGTGTTTTTTTGTGTTTTTTTATATTTTTATTATATATATATATATATATATATATATATATATATATATATATATATATATATATATATATATATATATATATATATATATATATATATATATATATATATATATATATATATATATATAATATATATATATATATATATATATATATATATAAAGAGGAGTGCACACACGATACTCATAATAATTCATTGATGAATACTATCCGCTATCCGCAAAAAAATTATGCGGATGAGGTTGCGGATGCGGATAGTGAAAATGCGGATGAGGTTGCGGATGCGGATAGTGAAAATTGATGCGAAAATTCATGCGGATGCGGATGCGGATATCCTCTACACCTCTAATATATATATATATATATATATATATATATATATATAATATATATATAATATAATAATAACAATATATATATATATATATATAATATATATATATATATACTATTTATATATATATATATATATGTATAATAATAACCAATAATAATATATATATATATATATATATATATATATATATATATATACCTTTAATATTTTTATATATATATATATATATATATATATATATATATATATATATATATATATATATATATATATATATATATATATATATATATATATATATATATATATATATATTATTTATATATATATAATAATAATAACAAATATATATATATATTTTATATAATAATATATATATATATATATATATTTATACCGTATATATATATTAGTGATGCAGGTAACATCCGCATCCTCATCCGTGGATCATCCGCACATTATTAAAGATCTGCATCTGCATTCGCATCCGCGCTTTTCCCTGCGGATGTTGCGCGGATATTTATTGTCGAAACTTGATAAAGAATCTTATAATAACAATTACTTAAGATGATTCTGAACGCAGTGACACAAAATGAGTTGAAGGCAATTCAAAAATGGCTTGATATTCCATATCGTACTGTTATCAAAGACGTTCCAACTAGCTGGAATAGTACATTTCATATGATGGAAAGAATGGTATTGTTCAAACTTCAAACTTCAAAGAACCTATTGCTTTGTACGCTAGTTCGTATTCCAAAGTTAACATTCTTACTAATGTGGGAAATGACATCATATCACATTGCATTAAGATATTGGAACCATTTGAAGAAATTACCAAAAAATTCAGCTCCTCTACAGCTTCTGTCTGCGATGTAATACTCAATAATATAATCTCAACGCTAAAGAAGCATTTTGAACCATCTTCAAATGAAAATTATGACGGTTTAAAAAGAATGAAAGATGTAATAAAACTAGAGCTAGAAAAACGCTTTGGTTTTGTGGAAATTAATGACCTTCATACTATTGCAACTTACTTAGATCCCCGTTATAAAAGCAAGTTGTTTTGTAATACAATATTAGAACAAGTTAATTCGTCACTTTGTGGTGCAGTTGAAAAACTTCAATCTAAACAGTCTATTAATTCGCCACCCATTACAAGGAAAAAAACGAAATCTACAGAACCAGCACCTTCTACAAGTAAATCAATAAAAGATTCACTGGAAGAATTTATACAGTCCAGTAGTGATGAAGAAACACACTAATTACCAAGAGATGTAGTGCAAATAATTGAAACTATCACCAAGAAAAACGACTAGATACAAATGATGATCCTATCAGTTGGTGGAAAGTTAAGCAAAATGTTTACCCGCGCTTGAGTAAACTTGTAAGGAAATACTTGGTCTGTCCTTCAACTTATGTTCCAAGTGAGAGAGTATTTAGCAATGCTGGGCTAATATATGATGAAAAGAGAAACAGACTCTCAGCAGAAAAGGCAGAAAAATTAATGTTTCTCAAGCACAACCTTCCTATATTTGAATTTCAATACTAGTGCAAAAAGTATATAATCCATTGTAAAATCTCTTTCATTAAGGGCGGAGGTTGGGGAAAGAGGTTGGCATATATATATATATATATATATATATATATATATATATATATATATATATATATATATATATATATATATATATATATATATATATATATATATATATATATATATATCAAACATCCGCATCCGCGGATATTAAAATTAAACATCCGCGGATGCGAAAAAAATGACATCTGCTGCATCACTAATATATATATATATATATATATATATATATATATATATATATATATATATATATATATATATATATATATATATATATATATATATATATATATATATATATATATATATATATATATATATATATATATATATAATATATATATATATATATATATATCTCAGCGGCGACTCCAGTAAGCTTTTTATTACTCGGACCTCTCTCTCTCCATATATATATATATATATATATATATATATATATATATATATATATATATATATATATAATATATAATATAATAATATCTCTCACTATATATATATATAATAAGAAAAATAATATAAATAATACAATAAACTTTATACACATAAAAATTGTTGCTTTCTTGCCTGTGGCAACATCAAAATGTAACTAAGAGATGCCAAAGGCAACAATATAAACAATTTTATAGGCTAAATTCTCACACAATCTGCTATTCGATTTGAGAACGAACAGTCACCTTTTTTAATGAATTTAAGAATAGCATTATCTAATCGCGTTGATTGTGACTATTACAATATTATAATCTTTTATATTTTTATGTAATATTTTCATTCATTTGACCAATTTTCGCAAAAAAATAAGAGAATTTTATCGTAACATTATGAAATTTGTAAAAGATCGATCGTTTCTATAATGTTAACTCGTGCTAAGCACGAGCAGCACGAGTATAGGAGTCGCCTCTGATATATATATATATATATATATATATATATATATATATATATATATATATATATATATATATATATATATATATATATATATATATATATATATATATATATAAACTTATATATATATATATATATATATATCTTTGTTTTGATATATATATATATAATATAATATATATATATATATATACTATATATATATATATATATATATATATATTTAAAAATAATAGTTATAATAATAATAATAATAATAATTACAATAATATGTATAATAATATATAATATATATATATAATATATATATATATATATATATATATATATATAATATATATATTTATATATATATATATATAATATATTTATATATAAAAATAATATAATGAGAATATTAATATATATATATATATATATATATATATATATATATATATATATATATACTCTAAAGCCTAAAATATAACCAAAGTGCCTAACAGAGCACAAATTTTGTAAATCTACAATAATATAAAACAATAATACTGGCATTTAGCTTAACTTTATAGCTAGCAAAATGTCTTGATTGATGTCACTCAAGAAATCTTTTGGAAAGGCAGTCTTTGCAACAGTGGTCACAATGTAGCTTGAAATAAAGGTGTTGAAAACGTGCTAAACGTGTCAGGACACATCTATCGCACTGGGCATCGCGTGAGTAATTTACTTGTTTAATTCTGCTTTTTTGGTGAAAGGTTTTTTTACCTCGGAATTGTGTTTACAAGAATAATGTAATATTAGTTGTTATATATATATATATATATATATATATATATATATATATATATATATATATATATATATATATATATATCTCGTGCTCTCTTTATATATATATTTATATAAATTATTCTCTCCATGAACCCTCTTATATGGGGAGTCCAAGGATTTCCAGAAACCTAGCAACCTCCACCGGGCGGAGCCACAGGTCTCTTAGGGAGGTGATCTGGTGTTGTGTTCTGTAGGGAGTGTGAATGGGGCACCTCAGAAGTAGGTGTTCAACAGTTTCAGGCTCCGTTAAGCATCTTTGGCAGAGTTTAGATGGATGTAGTTTGTTGAGGTTGGAATCTATGTTTACATTCTTGAAGGTTTGGGTGATATCCGGATCTCAATCTAGGAAGGGAGATCTGTGTCTTTCATGTTAGTGTGCCTTGTGAAGGGGATATATCAGGGAAGGGTTATGAGGCTAATTGTTGGGTAGTTGTTCAGGTAATGTTATGCGAAATGTGTATGAATATGTTTTGATAGAGGGGTGCTATTTGGGGGAGGGGGATAGTTCTATAGAATTCGCCATAAGAGGGCTGCAGAAGAGGGAGGGGATTTTAAGCGATGTATTGTGTGTTCTTGTAAGTAGTTATGACAAGGGTGAGAGGGGTCGAGAATCCTGGCGTAAAATTGGGTTCCTATCATATCCAGATGGTCCAGAATTGGTAGGATTTTTGTTTCTTCATGTAGGTGCTGGATAGGGGTGGTTTTTAGGCAACCTGTTATTGTACGCAGGGCGGTGTTTTGTATTCTTTGTAGTTTATTTCTATTAGTGGGGGAGGTTAGTGGATACCAGACTGTTGATCCATAGTTGATTGTAGTTCTTGAGAATTGCTTGAAAGTTGTTGATAGTGTGGTTGTTTCATTACTGAAACTGTGTTGGGATAAGGTTCGGAGGACATTTAATTTCTTGTTTGCTGTACTTATGATGTTTTGAATGTGTGGTGTAAAGGTGAAGTGGGTGTCGAAGATTATTCCGAGTATTTTAGGAGTTTTGTTTAGGGGGATGATGGAGTTGTTTAAGGTTACTTGTGGGTGGAGGGATGATTGGTGTCTGTCAATGGTGATCAAGGTGATAGATGATTTCTCGACAGAGGCCGAAATTCTGTTGGATGATAACCAAGCTTCTAGGTGATTTAAGTAAGTCTGAGTGAGATGTGTGGCAGTGGGTACGGAGGGGTCTGATATGCTTATCGTTATGTCGTCTGCGTAGACTATTATTCTTGAATTGGAAGTTTGGGGGATAGGGATATCGGCTGTAAATAGGTTGAACAGAAATGGGGATAAGATGGCACCCTGAGGGACTTCATTTCTTAACTTTACTCTTTTTGAATTTTGGTGCTTGCTTTATACTTGGGTTGTGCGTCCAGATATAAACTTGGATAACCATTTTTTATAATTGTTATGGAAAGGAGAGTTTAGAATTTTTTGGATTAGAATGTGTCTGGGCATTGTGTCAAAGGCTTTACTAATGTCTATGTCAGGATTATTGTTCTGTGGTTGGGTGTTTTGTTTAATCCATTTGCAATGTTTTGAGTAATGTTGGTTAGGGCTGCTGACGTAGTGAGATTTTTTAAAACCATGTTCATGATTTGGGGAGTGGAAGGTAGTTTGAATTTTAATAAGAATGATATATATATATATATATATATATATATATATATATATATATATATATATATATATATATATATATATATATATATATATATATATATATATATATATATATATATATATATATATTTTTTATATTTATAAGAGTGTATCTTTAATATTGCGAAAAAATTCAGTATGATATTCCTTGCATAAATATAAGATAATATGTGTCAATAAACATTTCACCGAAAACGCCTCGTTTCCAAGATACAAGGTGATGAAACTTATGTGGGACATATCTGATATATTCCATTGCCCGTCCCGTGCCACATCTCAACCTTTAATAATAAGCACAAATATACCGTAGGAAAGGTTACCTACCTGTTATTTACTAGTTCCGTATCTCACTTCATTTATACATATACTAGTCCGTGTCGCGTCAAGTTCTGTGTTCAAGTGTTGCTCATATTTTCAAAATAAATTACACAAATAGTGAAATGTGCAATATGCATTTTGTTTACGGTCGTACGAACGGTAATTCATTATCAGCCATGCGTCTCTATGAAGAAATGTACCCTAATCGTGTCATCCCTCATCATACTATGTTTGCACGTCTCCATCAACGTCTTAGAGAAACAGGAAGTTTTAAAAAACTTACTAATGGAAACGGGCGACCTCGCACAGTATCAACTCCAGATGTCGAAGAACAGGTTCTCCAAGAACTTAAGGACAGTCCTACAACAAGTACCAGAAAGATTGCTGCAACACTACATGTAAGTCATTCGACAGTTTTCAGGGTATTGAAAAATCAACTTCTGTACCCTTATCACATCCAACGAGTGCAGGCACTTGTACTAACAGATTTTCCTGCAAGAGTAGCTTTGTGTCGATGGATGCAACAGAAAATTGCAGAACAATCCTCACCATTTAGCAGAAATATTGTTCACCGATGAGGCAAATTTTTCCAGAAACGCCATATCGAACTTCCACAACAATCACATATGGGCTGATGAGAACCCACATGCAATAGTTGAAAGCCGCCATCAACACCAGTTTTCATTGAATGTATGGGTCGGAATTGTTGGCGACCATTTGATAGGTCCATTCTTTTTACCAGCGAGGCTTACTGGAGACGTTTATTGCCAATTTCTTGAACATGACTTGCCTACACTACTGGAAGACGTCCCATTACAATTAAGATCGAAAATGTATTTCATGCACGACGGAGCTCCAGCTCATTTCAGTTTAGTTGCTCGTAACTATTTGAACACTGTATATCCACGCCGTTGGATAGGTCGAGGAGGTACAGAACCTTGGCCTCCTTGGTTTCCAGACCTAAATGCACTAGATTTCTTCTCTTGTGGGGTCACCTGAAACATTTGGTTTATACAGGAACAGTTGAAAGTCCCGAAAAATTAAGGGCTCGCATAATCGCATCTTGTGACACAATTCGGCACACACACGGTATATTTGAACGTGTCCACCAATCAATGCGTCGCAGAATAGAGGCCTGTATTGCCGCTGGGGTGCTCATTTTCAACATTTGTTATAACCTTAGTGCACCATTGCTTCGTACTATTTCTGTTGTATATTTTCTTCTGTGCAGTAATGTATGTATTCTTATAATTAAATAAATTGAATGAATTTGTTAATTACCTTTCCAAATTTAGTTTACTGTTTATTGTAACTTAATGTTTAAATAGGTTTCATCACCTTGTATCTTGGAAACGAGGCGTTTTCGGTGAAATGTTTATTGACACATTATCTTATATTTATGCAAGGAATATCATACTGATTTTTTTCGCAATATTAATGATACACCCTGTATATATATATATATATATATATATATATATATATATATATATTATATATATATATATATATATATATATATATATATATATATATATATATATTCTATCTATAGTAGTTACAGTAGGTTCGTAGAAAACCAAAGGATGCCGACGCGCTGAGCGTTCTTATCAGCGGCGCCTTTGATAACTGATAACGCGTCGTGTTTACAGATAACGGCACGATAATTTGTCTCTTTGTAATTATTATTTTTTTTTTTTTATTTTTATTATTATTTTTATTATTATTATTATTATTATTATTATTATTATTATTATTATTATTATTATTATTATTATTATTATTATTATTATTATTATTATTATTATTATTATTATTATTATTATTATTATTATTATTATTATTATTATTTAACATATAAAGTAACTTCACAAATGTGTCAAAAAAGTTCTATAAAAAGACACAACAGAAAATACTTCATCTAAACTTCTCCAGAAGAAAAATTTGTCCACTTCTCAGAAAGGGTGTCCATAAGTCCGAAAAACTCTAAAGTAGGGGGCTTACAGCCATCCTGGAGGTTCAAGGTAAGAGCGTCGGACTTTCCTCTCAGAGTCGCTTCGTCGAATTCTTTTTCCTTTGAAAGCTAAGAAGAAAACTATTCCTGTTGAGATCATTTCTTCAGGACTTAAGAGCTTTGTTGAAGACTTGTATATTGTTGCAATATTTCG
>JABUQX010142183.1:30000-35463 GCA_015478945.1 Trachelipus rathkii
TATGAAATAATTCCAAACAAATTGATGGTTGTTTGGATATCTCAGACATTAAACAGGTTCTTCTGTCCTTGAATGTTCTTTCAGAACCACATGCGCATTCTATTCACAGCTTAATTAGGTTTTCAAAATTCTCTCATGTAGGTCTTTACCTCTCGGGTGAGTCTGGTTCATAAAAAAATTAACTGGTCTTCAAAACCACTTATAATATTTCTTTATTTCTGCAATTATTTTTTGATGTTGTCTGCAACTGAATATCAACGGGTACGCCTTCCTTGATTGTTAGCAGCTTTGGCAGCCGCCAAATGCTATCGATATACTGAGGGTTCTAGCGGAGAATAATGTCAGAAGAAGTTAGCTGTATAAAAGCACAAAGCTTAGTTGACTTTAAGCCAATATGAAAACGAAAACATTAAAACTTTAGAAAAATAATATAATAAGTTTATAATACGTTATTAATTAGTAATTACTACTTCAATTATCTATCGATTGATGTATTTTTTTCTGTTTTCTAAAAAACGCCTTAAAACGTAGTCGGCAAACATGGTTCAATTTCGCAAAGTTTAGGGAGATAAGCCTTTATACTATTCGCCATGTGTGCAGGTGAGAAGATCATGAAAGTAGGAATAAAGTGGGAGATAAGACAGAACCACGAGACTTTCACTTTTGACACAAAAGAAGGAGTCTTCATCAACAACAGCCCCGTGCTAATTTGAAAGAAAACCAGACATAAGTAAGCAAAGAGAGGAGGGAAGCCCAAGGAGGGGCTGGGCGAAGTGACGCGTATGTCATACCGGTCAAATCCCCTTGGATATGTCGAGCGCCACCACACACCCAAGTGCTCTCTTTACGTAATAGTTCCCGCAAGGGCGGAAAGGCACCAGCTCAATCGGAAGGGGACTCCCTGCGCCATTCGTGTGAGCAAAGAATCCAGAAAACCCATTGCTGGAAATCGCAGCGAAGAGAAGGAGTTACTTCTGATTACCACCGGCGTTACCACATCAATAAGGGTTTCAAGTCTTAGATAGAATACAAGTGAAAGCTATAGGGCGATAGTTAGATCAGAGCAGCTTCCTTTTTTTGGAATAGGTTGGACATGTGCGTGCTTCCAACACTGGGGAAAGTATTAGTATTGAGACATAGAGAATATAGTTGAACGAGGGCAGGGTCAGCACAGCACACCTCCATCAAAACTCCCTGGGGAGAATGCGTCTGGCCCTTACCTTCTAACTGTGAGATCTCAGGGATTGCCACACCAGTCAAATGTAATCACAGGTAATGGCATAGGACCTGAGAAGAAGGAGGAGGAGGAGGAGTGCCAGAATCGTGCAGGAGTTGGGGTTAGGGAAAGTAGGTGAAGAGTTAGCACTGGTTGAAGTAGTATCAACAGAACCAACAGATCGAATAGAGGAGGAAAGACATATTTACAGAAGTTGTTAGAGATATTTTTGGCAAGAGGCCAGAAAGATTTATCAGTAGGAGAATCAAAGGAGGTTAGCGCACTTTCGTTTGTTGAAAGCCATATCTGCAACGATTTCTAGCTGAATGATAATTAGCAAGAGTGATAGAAGAACGAGAATTTTTTCACCCCGATACGCACTGTCTCTAGCCTGAATGACCGGAAGGCAAGCACGATCAGGCCATGAATTATGAGGAGAGGAAGTTGATCGGAAGAATTATTCATCATACAATCAACGATTACTACTCCATATCAATGAAATAGGCGGTAACAGAGTTCAAAGCAGTCATTCAGTATAAATAGCGTAGAAGCGACGCAAGGCCAACAATCGGCCCGATCAAAGTGTCAGATAAAAACATATATATATATATATATATATATATATATATATATATAAAGAAAAAGATAAAAAAATAACAACATATATTTGTGTATATATCTATATGCGTTTCTCGATACATTTCCGCATATATATATATATATATATATATATATATATATACTTCGCCTCTCGTATATATATATATATATAATAGCCATATATATATATATATACAGAAATCGAAATTCAAAATTACAATTATTCCCATAAACTCCCATGATAAAGATGCCAAAAAATATTTATTTTATATGCATTTAATCAAATGTAGAAAACATCCTCAACATCCTCATTTTTCAAAAGAGGATGCGGATGCGGATGTGCCGTTAAGTGAGGATGCGGATGCGGATGTCAATTTAGGTGCGGATGTTCCGCAAATGCGGATGCGGATGTCATGTCCATCACTAATATATATATATATATATATATATATATATATATATATATATATATATATATATATATATATATATATATATATATATATATATATATACCAAGGTTAGGCTTATCGTATGGGGCTAAAATTTGGTGGGGCTCTAGTTGGTGACGTAATCTCGCCGTAGACGGGGTTACGTCCCCTTGCACCCCCTTAAAAATCGAAATGTTCGTAGAAGGTTGAAATTTGGAAAAAGGATTCGGAGTCGGATTTCTAGAGAGAGTTGGTATCGGAATCAGAGGAGTTGGCATCGACACCGGTGCTGGAGCGCGGTGCGTAGGTTAGTAAATATTTGTATAATAATACAATATTTGTATCTTTATATATGTTACTGAACCCGTAGATCTCGAATATGAGGGTTACATGTTCGTAAAGGGTGTCTGGCCCCACATAGAAATGGATGAAATGCATAAGAGAAGTGGAGAAATTAGACAGATTCGGAGTCAGAGAAGGAATGAGTCAGTGAAGGAGTCTGAGTCAGAGGAGTTGAAGTCAGTACCGCCACCGGTGCTGGGGCCGGTGCGGTGCTGAGTTAATAAACATTCGTATAACAACAATGTTGGTGTCCTCATATATGTTACCGGGTCTGTAGATTTCGAAAATGATGGTTTCAGAACCATCAAAAAAATTCTTATTCTTTTTATGTTTATAACTTTCAAATTTACGTTTTTACATACCCTAAAGCAGTAAATCAGTAAATCAAACTGCCCTCCCCACCCCTTCTATGATCTATTTATCAATTGATCTATTAGTTCAAGTCAAATTTTTTATTAAAATTGTCATGTTTTACATACCCTAAAGCAGTAAATCAGTAAATCAGTAAATCAGTAAATCAGACCATCATCCAGTCACCCTCCTGTCCATCCGTGATCTATTGATCTACTGATCTATTGATCTATTGATTCAAGTCATATTTTTCACTAAAATTGTCATGTTTTACATACCTTAAATCAGTAAATCAGTAAATCAAACCACTCAACCTACACTAATGTCCAATCATGATCTATTGATCTATTGATTTATTGATCAATTGATCTATTGATCTATTGATTCATGTCATATTTTTTTAGTAAAATTGTCATGTTTTACATACACTACAGCAGTAAATCATTAAATTAGTAAATCAAACCAGCCACCCCACCCTCCCCATCAGCCCATGATCTATTGATCTATTGATCTATTGATCTATCGATCTATTGATTCAAGTCATATTTTGTAAAACATAACACAAAACTTTTTATTTATTTATTTATTTTTTGTTTTATTTGCTTTAAACATTTTGTTTTTACCAAAAATTTTATGGTTTTCACATTTATAACTTAAAAAAATTTGAATTTTTACGTGCCCTGACGCAGTAAATCAGTAAATCAGTAATTCGTACTACACTCAATACTATCGCCAAGATAAAACTAATAAATGCTAATTGGAACTAAGAACATAACATACCTAACTTACGAATAAACAGTTTTCATTAACAAAGTTCTTTGCTTATCAACGGTAAGTAACTAACATTGTCCATAAAACTTAACCTATCCTACCTTTCGAAACATTACGCAATACCTTCGGTTCGTTAGGCTTACACTGTAGACTTATCATTAGGGATACTTTCATGTTTATACAAAAAACTTTCACGAATGCTTTCACTCATCAACATAATCTCAATCTTTATGATACATAACCGAGCAATTTTCAGCGATGAGCCCACTACAGGGAGATCATCCCCAGAGAGACGCGCGAAGACCCATCACGGGATACCCCGAAGGGGAGTGTAAGCGGTTAATTTTCACTATGTAATAAAGTACCTAAAGCAACACATCTCCTCCCGAGAGAAATCCCAAGGGGATGCGCCCCTTGAAAGGGTGTGAATCCGCAGAAGAAGGTGTAAGCGGGTTTTGGGCCTCATTCCGAAGGGCTGAGGCTTACCCCTCCTACGGAGGTGTAATGCCCGCTTGAACCCCCTTCGGGGGTGATCTCCCATCTCCGGATTCACACTCTTTCAAGGGGCGCATCCCCTTGGGATTTCTCTCGGGAGGAGATGTGTTGCTTTAGGTACTTTATTACATAGTGAAAATTAACCGCTTACACTCCCCCTTCGGGGTACATCGAGATGGGTCTTCGCGCGTCTCTCTGAGGATGATAAGGATCTACGGATTCGATAACATATATAAAGATACAAATATTGTATCATTACATCAATATTTTAACTAGCACGCACCGGGCCAGCACCGGTGCCGATGCCAACTCCTCTGACTCCAATACCGACTCTTTCCAGAAATCCGACTCCGAGTCCGTTCATCAAATTTCAGCCTTCTTCGAACATTTCGATTTTTTAGGTGGGGCGTCGTCCCCCTATCGGGATCGCACGTGGCCGTAACCTCGTCTACGACGAGATTACGTCATCTAGCGCGATCTCCAGATTTTATCGGTACATTAAGCCTAAACTCGAAGGTATATATATATATATATATATATATATATATAAATATATATATATATATATATATATATATATATATATATATATATATATATATATATATATATATATATATATATATATATATATATATATATAATATAAAAATATATATATAATATATATATATATATATATATATATATATATATATATGTATGTAAACACATATATATATATACTCTACTCTCTTTATATATAATAATAATAATATATATATATATATATATATATATATATATATAAAGAATAACGGCAATATACATAAAAAATAATATAGAAAAAATAAATAATAACAATAATAATAATAATAATAATAATAATAATAATAATAATAATAATAATAATAATAATAATAATAATAATATTAATAATAATAATAATAATAATAATAAACTAATAGTGGTAAATAATAATATTAAATAATAATATAATAATAATAATAATAATAATAATAATAATAATAATAATAATAATAATAATAATAATAATAATAATAATAATAATATTAATAATAATATCAATAATGCTAATATTATTATTAATAATACTACTACGGCGAATAATAATAATAATAACGATAGGTCCATTACGTTCGTGATAAACTGACGTCTGCTCGGTCGAGTCTCACACACACACACACACACACACACACCACACACACACACACACACACACACACACACACACACACACACACACACACACACACT
>JABUQX010142184.1:0-21484 GCA_015478945.1 Trachelipus rathkii
CAGTAGCCCTTTGTTCGGATCAGTTGGGTGTTTAACCGTTTTTATTTATCGTGAAACGCTTTCGCGTTTTCGTGCATAACTACATATATATATATATATAATATATATATATACTTTCTTATATATATGTATATATATATATATATATAAAGGAAATTAAAGGAAATTATTAAATAGGTTTATAATATATATATATATATATATATATATATATATATAATAATATATATATATATATATATATATATATATATATATGCTGCTGTGTTAATTAATTCTGCCAAATATAAGCATAACCAGCGGCAGCAAATAACCTTAATATGTAATAATATATGTATATATGTATATAATATAATATATATATATATATATATATATAATAATAACAACAACAATACAATTTTCAATAGCTGGTATGAAATTAGAATTATACGTAGGTTTATAATAATATATATATGTATTATATGTCTATATACGTAATGAGTTTATATATATATAAATTTCGAAGTATTTACGTGAAGCATAATATATATATATATGTTATAATAGCACAGACAACCAATAATATATATATATATATGTAATATATATACGCATACTGCTATATGTAACCAATAATATAGTAATAACCTTAACTAACAACAATATATATATATAATATATATGCTCTGCTATTTTATATATATATTTATATATTTTATATAGTATTATTATTATTATTATTATTATTATTATTATTATTATTATTATTATTATTATTATTATTATTATTATTATTATTATTATTATTATTATTATTATTATTGTCGTGTATTATTATTATTATATCAGGGCTGTATTACTAAGGAATCAAAGGTATGTACCTCAGCTCCTACAACGTGTGTAAGAATAAATGGAGTTGAAAAGTGATTGGTTTAATATTAATAGAGGAGTGAGGCAGTAATGTGTTATGGGCCCTTAGTTATTCAATTGGTATATGGAAGGGGTTATGAAAAAGAATTAGAGGTGGGGGTGGATTTGGAAAGGTGTTAGAGGATGATGGAGGAGAATGGAAAAAGGGAGGGTGACCTACCTATTATGTGTGGATGATTTGATTTTGTGGCGAATCTGAAAAAGCTTTGAGAGGATTAGAAGAGATTTGGTGTTGTGTAAAAGGAGGGGGTTTGAAGAAGTAAACGTAGATAAGTAAAGGTTATTTGTTGTGAGTGTGAGTCATCAGTTGTGAGATTATGTCGGATGTCGAGCAAATGGATCCAAGTGTTTAGGCTTAAATATTAAAGATATGTGTTTGGATGAATTTACTAAGGATGATACCGAGTGTAGTAGGAAAGTTGTGAATTGTAGGAAGGTGGTTGGTGCAATTAAATCCTTGGTGGATGTAAAGGGACTAAGTCCCGTGAGTGTGCTAAGGTTTCACATGAGGGTAGGTTGTTACCCTGTGTTAATGTATAGTAGAGGAACTATGGTCTGGAATAAGGGTATAATTTTAAGAACAATGTGTTCCAGATGGACAATCTTGGGACTGGGCGTATTTGGTTTGTGAGAAAGAAAATTGATAAAGAGTGAGGAATGAGAGTAGGGAGTTTGTGTGGTGTGAAGAAAAGGTGTAAATGAGAGTATAAATGAAAGCAGTTGGGATGGTTTGGACATGTGGAAAGGATGGATGATAGTCGGTTGATTTAAGCAGGATGTATAAGTGAGGTGACGAAATAGGTGTTGACCGGTTGGGAGGCAGAAGAAATAGTGGATTGAGATAGAACAGTGAGAATACTTGAAGGAGAATTGAGACGGAGGATTATTGAAAGGTGTATAATAGAGTGATGCAGGGTTTTGTGAGTGGGTATGGTTTACTTTTGTGGCCCACCTGGGCCCAAGGATGAACCCCACATTGACCTTGATGAGATGCCACAGTGAGGGTAGGTTGCAGTCCCGTGAAGTCAAAGGGTGGATTTTCCTATTGCGACAGAGATTCTTACTTAAGGGTATCAAGAGGGTGGTGGGCTGGGCTTTCTTTTCGACTTCCGCGTCACTTATTCTTCTACTACTGCACTCTGTCTCGGGTGCATGTGACGCTGCCACCTCAAGTGCTAGGAAAGAAGGTGAGTTATTATTGTGTGTGTGTGTGTGTGTGTGTATTATTATTATTATTATTATTATTATTATTATTATTATTATTATTGTGTGTGAGTGTATTATTATTATTATTATTATTATTATTATTATTATTATTATTATTATTATTGTTATTATTATTATTATTATTAGTAGTAGTAGTAGTAGTAGTAGTAATAGTAGTAGTAGTGTGGTATTAGTAGTAGTAGTAGTAGTAGTAGTAGTAGTAGTAGTAATAGTAGCGCAAAAAAACAGCAACTGCGGTTGAAAATTTAATAACCGCAAAATAACCGCAACCGCGGTTATGCAAAATTTCAGCTTCGCTCCATCACTAGAATAATCTAAGAGGACAGGGGGTATGACGGTGCAGCAGCAATGAGTGGTGAGTTTAGGGGAGAGAGTAATAAAGAAATAATGTCCCAAAGCTATTTCTCCTCACTGATCGCAATTACTTAAATTTATGCTGCACATACACTTCTGTAAAGTTCAGAATATACAGAAATTGCAATTGAATAATATCAGAATGTTGTACATTTTTTTTGTAAGTTCTAAAAGGACAAAAGTTCTTGAAAAAAAATAGAAGAACTTATTCTAAGAGTAGCAAGAAGAGATTAAAAAGTTTGCAAAACTCGCTGGTGCCAATGGCATGAATTGGTTTTATTATTTTAAGAGATGATAAACACGATAATAGCAGCTTTAGAACAAATAAGATGTGAAGATCATAAATAAAAACTACCTTAATTCTAAACAATATTTAATTAGTGCATCTTTTCTGGTTTCACTTATTTGACTCCCAAGCAGACTGGCCAGTTTAATATACAATCTTTAAAAAGTTGAATACGTTGTGATTTGGTGAGTGCGTATAATGAAGTGAATTTAGTTAAAAACTAAACTTGAAGCCATCAGAGAAAATGCAACATTAGAATTTCAGCAGATTTTTGAAGAATGTGTAGGCGCATCTGAATCTGAGCTGGGTATTGAAATTGCTGTACTAAGATTAACAAATTCAAAAAATATAGACCCATCCTGCTTCCGACCCACAGACTTATTATCGCACATCCATTTTATACCATTTATGGGTGATTCCAATATTAGCATTGGGAGAGGGTCTTTAAATAATAAGAATTTATATCTTCCTTTTAATTTGTCATACCGAACAGATTGTAATGTGCCATATGAAGATAAAAGATTGGTAGCAACATTTTACAAGGGAAGATCTCGAAAGCCCAATTGAAGGTTTAGTAAAAGTAGAATGAGATTTATGGAAGTTGAAAATGGCATCACAGCACACATCGTCCAAAAACAGCAATAGACGGACTAGTTTCTTGTTCGCGTTAATTTCCAAATATTTACATCTTACTTGCAAATACCGGCAATTTTACCCTATTCGTGTCTACTGCTTCAGTAGAAAGAAGCTTTCAATATTATGACTTCTCTGAAAATCTACTTGAAATACTATTGGAGATGAAAGACTTACTGGACTTGCCCTCCCTCTACATACATCGAATATTGACATAAAAACTGAATATGTTATCTCGGACTTTGCTTACTCTCATGACCGGCGATTAAATTTAAGAATTTAGGTAAGATGATTTTTAGTAATTTATATAAATTTTCCCCATTTTTCTTAGAAATTTAATATTTGTTCCTTTCTTCCCCTTGTATATCACTTAATAATAATACATAACCTTAATATATGTATATATATATATATATATATATATATATATATATATATATATATACTTTATATATCTTTATATTCATTCTTAACCTTATATATATATATACTAAACTATCTTATATGAAAGTGAGTTTTGACTGTACCCCGAAACAAATTCTGGATGCGCCGCTATGAAATAATATGTAATAATAATATAATAATATATATAGCAATATATATAATAATATATATATATGCTTAATAATAATAATAATAGTATCATATTATATGTAATATAATATGTAATAATAACATAATAATATGTATATATATATTTATATATATAACCTTAATTTTATGTAATATGTATAATATATATCTGCATATATCTTCTTGCTATAACAACATATAACCTTCTTGTATACTATATAATATATGTATATACATACAGCGCAATATCTATACTATATATATACTATATATATTATTTTGCTTGTTCTGAATTTGATAGCTATGGAATCTTTAAGTGAAAGTTTGAGTTTATATAATATATTTTTTCAAGGTAATGAGTGAAAGATATTTATATCTGTATATTTTTTCTTCGTAGGTTGGTACAGGAGGAGAAAATAGAGCCATGAAATTCGAAAACCCACGAATTTGGAGAGAGCCAACAGACCACTCCAGCAATCTTCTTCTGTTTGGTGAACCCGTCCAAGCTTTAAGATGGCAAAAATGCGCCAGCTATCATATATCCAGACCTTCCGTCATCCATTACCAAGTGCTACACTCTCCTGAGCTCCCTGTAACCATTCCCCCAAAGGCAAGACAACCATCTTCAGAAGAAAGCAGCAAATCAGAAGACGATGAAGTCGTTGATCCTAAATATAGTGTAGCTGAGGAGAGAAACCCAAATTTTCCTACAAGAAGACATCAACGACTTGGTCAGAGATCTTGGTCTCACAAAATACAATGCCGAGCTTTTGACGTCAAAACTCAAGCAGTGGAATTTGCTACATGAAAGTGTGAAAGTTGCAAGTCAGAGAAAAAGTCACCACTCTTTTTCAACATTTTTTTTCACTAGTCGAGATGGGCTTTGCTTTTGTCACAATGTGGAAGATTTGTTTGAGGTGCTTGGAATTGCCTGTAACCCCTGCGAGTGGCGCATCTTCATTGATAGCTCATCGAAGAGTCTCAAGATTATGCTACTTCATAACGGAAGCATGTATCCATCTCTTCCCTGGGCTCACTCGGTGCTACTCAAGAGGAACACAACAGCGTCAAGCTATTGCTAAGTGCCTTGAAATGTGAAAAACACAGGAAGTTATCGGAGATTTCAAAATGGTGGCCTTCTGATAATTTTAAGGCGGCGTTACCAAATTTCCATGTTACCTTGTCTCTGGGACAACAGAGCCTCCGCAGAACCAAAGGCGGGATTGACCACAGCGGACTGAGTTCAGTGTAGGGAGGAACAATGTTAAATGGAATCCTCTGTGAACCCCAAGAACATATTGTTTCCTCTACTACACATAAAAATTAAGCCTCATAAAACAGTTTTACACGTGCAGCTCTGGAGATGAAAGGTCTTCGGTCTTCATCTATTTGAAGCTTCTTCCCCTAAGCTATTAAAGGGAGGCAAAGGCCAAAGCGGACTAAATAAAAAGATCACGTACTACAAAGAATCCCCGAAGAAACTGACTAGGACAGAAAAGAAGCTTGGAATAGATTTGTTGCGGTGATTCGTGGCTTCCCTTGAAATGACAGGAGCCGAGAAAGCAATGAGGGCTTGTTGTTGAGACACTGGTCGGGAACACGGCAAAAATGGGCTTACTGCGGTGTCCCTCAAAGTTAATATCGCCCAAACTAATCTTCTAAATTGCAGGAGAACATGGGGGCATTGCTCAGAGGGCATAGTGAGGAGCTATTTCGCATGGATATTTTTGGTTTTGAAGGCCTTTTTAAGGATCATATAACGAAAACATGATTGGAGGCCTATATTTGGGTGTTGATTCGTGAAAGCAACTTACAGTGTAGGCGTAAATCCAGAAAAACTTCTCACTTCTAAATATTTTGATGGCTGTTGTGTAAATAAAGAATAAATAAATGCTACTTTTGAGTTATATGTCGCTTTTTTTCTACTTTGTGTAACCGTGAATGATTATATTCACCAATATTTTTTATCGGAATTGGTAAATTTATGAAGTATCATTATCCTGGTCACAAAATCAAAGCTTGGAGGAAATCTTTGCCATTTTTCATACCTTCTAGGTATAAGAAAATAGGAAATTGCAGTTGTTGCCTAAGACAAAAAAAATTTGTTATATAGTGTAACTGCATTTTGCTTTGGAGCATTAATCCCACTCATATTTGCCTTCAAATCAGCTAGAAGAAGAACTATGGAACTACAGAACACCGACTAGCAAAGACTTTAAGGTCCACTCAAGGCTAGTCTATTAAGTACTTTTGTTTATATAATGTGTTGGATATGTTCACTGTCTGAAAACAAATCTGTTATGTATTTTTGAAATAAGTATATTATTTTACCTATTTCAATGTAACATATGAGTATGCTCACTTAGAACATATATGTTTCTAAGCATTAAACATCATAGCGCTACAAGTGCAGGCAATTTTGTTTTCGGATTATTTTTCCTACTCAGTGTGATCGATTAGATCACCGTTTTAGAACAGATATGTTCTATGCAGTGAACATCAAAGCTGTTTATTACAGGTTAAGGCGATATTGCCATCGATGAGATCAAATTCTTAAAGCGGATACTTTGCAAATCATGAACATCAAAGCTATTACAAACCGGAATTCTTTATACGATGTATTTTTAACATTTACTACATGATTTCAATTGGATTTTAGATTTTCAATTTCAATCTGTTTTTGGTATCTTAATTGCTAATTGCTCTAGCATTAGTATATTATTTTACTTATTTAAATGTGACATATGAGTCTGCTCGCTTAGGGGGGGTCAGATTCGTCTCTAAGAAAAAAAGAAAGAAAAAAAAAAACAAAAAGAAAAAAAGAAAAGGAAAGAGAGGAAGGGAGAGAAGAGGAAGGACAGAGGATGAGGAATGTGAGAGAAGAGGAGTGAGAGAGAGGAAATGAGGAATAAGAGTAAAGAGAATAAAGAAGATAAAGGTGAAAGGGAGGTGGAAAATAGAAAGGGAGGAAGATAGAGAGAAATGAAGAAGGGGAGAATGAAAGGAAAAGAAGAAGAAGAAGGAAGAAGAAGAAGAAGATGAAGAAGAAGAAGACCCCATAATTTGCGTAATTTTTTTAATGACATTTAACAAAAACAGCAACATTAATATGAATGATAGGGTTCATCTAATAAAAATAATAAATCAGTTTAAATTTTATTACCAGCATTATTTTATGAAAAATTTTATAATAAAAATTTATTATCTTAAGAAAAATAATAATAATAATAATAATAATAATAATAATAATAATAATAATAATAATAATAATAATAATAATAATAATAATAATAATAATAATAATAATAATAATAATAATAATAATAATAATAAATAATAATAATAAAAACAATAATAATAATAATAATAATAATAATAATAATAATAATAATAATAATAATAATAATAATAATAAATAATAATAATAATAACAATAATAATAATAATAATAATAATAATAATAATAATAAAAATAATAATAATAATAATAATAATAATAATAATAATAATAATAATAATAATAATAATAATAATAATAATAATAATAATAATAATAATATATTAAGACACCTATCCTCGAATATGTTTCTGCCAGTGTGCCTTGGAGGTAACTTTAAAAAATTATATAAAAAATAAGTTACAAAAATATACTAATAATAATGACTAAGTTAGGTTAGTTTATAAAACAAAATTCACTTAAAAAGTAGAAGAAAAAAGTATACAATTCGATGGTTAATAATTAATTTACTTAAGTTAACCCGTCTTAAAATAGTTTTTGTCTTTGTACTATAATCATATTTCTATATTTGTATATGTTAACATAAAATCTCATTATTTTTAACCTAATAAATATTTCGATTGTTACTTAGTGTTTTCTAATATCTGGGCCTCTTCAACTCTTTTGTAAAATCTTTGTGCCATTGCTAAATAATCTAGATCGAAAAGGGTCTGAAAAAAAATTTTTTTTTGGATCAGTAAAATTTGAGATAATTTTATGGAAAGTATATATATATATATATATATATATATATATATATATATATATATATATATATGTATAACCTTAATATTATAGCAGCAGCAATAACGCATATCGCTATTAACTGTAATAATATGTAATAATAATAGCCATAATGTAATATAACATAATATATATATAATAACCTTATATGCTTCTTCATATATAGTAATAATAATATAATATAATATATATAATATATATATAGCAACATATATATATATATATATAACACTATAATATATATATATACTTTAAATATAATAATAACATATATATATATATATACTCAATATATATAATATATGTAATAATAATAATAACAACAACGCAATAATATATATAATAATATGTTATGCTATATATATATAATAATAACTATAATAATATATATATATATATGCAATAATATGTAAT
The DNA here is from genome assembly GCA_015478945.1 of Trachelipus rathkii. Taxonomy (NCBI): domain Eukaryota; kingdom Metazoa; phylum Arthropoda; class Malacostraca; order Isopoda; family Trachelipodidae; genus Trachelipus; species Trachelipus rathkii. The sequence continues at coordinate 8,421 of JABUQX010142184.1, forward strand.
AATGTAATAATAACAATAACAGCCTCAACAATATATAACATGTAATAATAATATATATATATATAATAATATATATATATATATATGTAATATATATATAATAATATACATAATAATATAATAGTAATAATATATAATATAACATAATAATAATATTCCAATAATATGTACATAATAATATATAACTAACATAACTATCTTTATAATAATAATATAATATAATAATATGTAAAAGAAATAATAATAATAATAATATACATAATATATATATGTATAATAACATATATACATATGTATATATATATATAACCAATAATATAATAACCGGCTTAAATCTCAAATCCACATACAAAAGAATACTTAACAATTGTGCTGTACTATCGCTATACTGTATGGCTCATGTGAGCTGGATGACCACGTTTCTCTGAGTCATGAAATTTTAGATTATCTATTACATTTTGTTTAAATTTTTTTAATAATGTCTGGGGTAAAAAAAAAAATTGCTTATAGATCTCTGATTTTAATTAAAGGTGAACGGTTAAGGTTTAAGTACTTTCCTTTTATAATTAATAGTTTACTATATGTATATATAACAACCAATAATAATATAATACATATATATATAATATAGCATAATAACCAGCATGTAATATATGTAGTAATAACCAATAACAATATAACTGCTATAACCAACTCTTCGCTGCCTGTAACAACCAATAATAACAGTATAACAGCACTAGCTGTACACTATATACTACATAAATGTAATAACTGTATGTATGTATATATGTAGGTATGTAATATATCAACATAATAATAACTGTAATAATATTAATAAAATATAATACTGTAATAATAATATAGCATAATATGTTAACTAATAATAATATATATAATATGTATATAATAATATAATATGTATTTAATAATATAATAATAATAATATAATATGTAGCATAGCATAATATACCACATATATAGCACTACAGCCAGCTATCCCAGCTCAACAACAATAATAATAACTATGTATATGGCGCCAGCATAGCCCAACCAGCCAGTATGTAATAACCATGCTCAGAGAGAGGGGGAGGCCAGGGTGAGGGGTGATGTAAAAAATATTTTGCTGATTTTGGTGTTATTAAACTTTATCAGTTTAATAATATATTTTTTTAAGGGCATAATTCCAGAAAGGGCCAGGAGAATTATCTCGAAATGTATAACACAAGAGCCAGCTACATATTTGGAATCAGCGTATAAGACATTAGTACCGGAATGTAAAAAAAAAAAAAAAAAAAAAAATCTCGAAAAGTACGACACTTACAAGAAAACCAATTACATATTGAATCCAGAGTATAAAACTTATTATATGTAAAGGTCGTTTCGTCCTCCCCCTCTGTCCCCCATTGGCTCGAGCCCCCTAAAAGTGTGAAGTTCAGAAATATATTTCCATTAAGGGGATTTAGAGCCGATAATATCCAAATCAAATCCACATAGAGCCGAAGACCCAGCTCTGTTTATCAATGATTTTTACCCCGAATTCGTTAGTTTAAATGTCTTAAAACGACTTTGCATATAATAAGCTTCGCCGCTGATTCCAAATATGTATTTTGTAAGTGTCAGTTTTACATCCAGTAATAAACTTTATACCTTTGATTCCAAAAAATAGGTTTTCCTGTAGTGTCATACTTTTCAGAATGCTCCTGGCTCTTTTCTGAAATTTTGCCTTTTTAAGATATTATTTGTAAACAGTATTTATCATTTAATTTAGTAATAAAACGTAATTATCATTTTATTATTTTATTTGAACGAAAATTCGTACCTAAAGAAAATAATTAATAACTAAACAATTCGTAAGTTCATACAATTTTTAATAAAAATTTAAAAAGGAAGAATCTGAGCTTCCACCGAAAGCAATTTCGGTCAATTATACTGCATTTTTAACTTTTTCAACATAAAAAAACTACTCGAAGTTTGCGGGTCATCGAAAGCTCATAACAATAATATGTAATATATGTAGCTAACCATGTAACATAACAGCAACTTCATAGCCAACAAATAATAACCAATAATAATAGCATAACTTCTTTCTTCTTAACCATAGCAACATATGTATATATATATATATATATATATATACTTTATATATAATAATAATAATAACCAATAATAAATAGCATATATATAATATATATATATACTGCTGTAGTAGCCATAATATAGTATATGTAATAGTAACCAGCAACATGTAATATATATAATAATATAATATAATATATATATGTATATAACCTGCTCACTATATATCTTGCTGTTATAGCAACATATATATTATGTTATGATATTGGGATTATGGAAAATGAGATTCTGAGCTTCACGGAACACTACGGATAGATTTATTATTTTATTTGGAGAAATTTTTTTAAAAGTAATTAATTTAAATATTTTAAGTATAATTTTTATTTGAGAAAAAATCTTATGAAGAATTTTAATTTTGAGAAGTAAGGTAGCCAAAAGTGGGAGAAGAAAGACTCACAAGGTAACATCACACCTGACATCCTGGATACGGTGAAAAACCATAAATAGAAGGTAATTTACTATTACCTGGTTCGGTCTTTGGTTCTATTCTTGGAATACGATTATTCGTTGAGGATTCTATCGGTTATTGAGTATTTCATCGTAGAAGACTTATCTCTTGTATTGTGATATATTATTATTGAAAGTCCTGATTCAATAAAGCTCTACTACGATAGTGAGACATAAGAAGAATACAGGTTAGATAATCATCAAATTGATGTTTTGAAGACAATTAAAGAATTTTGTCCTTGAAAAGAGAATTCGAAGTCTTGTGATTACTCAAAAGGGAAATACTATAGAAAGGATTGAATAGTAACCAGAGAGAGACCTATTGGAAACTGTCTGAAGGAAAGTTATATATATATATATATATATATATATATATATATGTAACTCTTACCAGTACTGTTATATTTGTAAAAATAATACTTATATATATATATATATATATATATATATATATATACTTTACATGTGCCGATATTATGCAGCAGCCAATTTAATGTGAAATTTGGTACAAATATTTTTGATGTTACATTACAAAAGTATGATAATAAATTTGGAAATGAAAGGGAGGGGTCCAGCCCCTCAAAAACAAAACTTTCCGAGGGGCAGCCTCTATTTCTAATTAGTAAATGATTTCTTGTTTGCATGGTAATAAAGGACAGCAGAACAAACAAAAATTTGCCTAGTTCCTATAAAAATTGAAAATCATAAGTATTATTTATTTACCAAAAATAAAATAAATATTTGGTGGCTGATTTTAGCGACATATTTTTTTTTTAACGATTATCAGGGATTTGATCTATATAGAGAAAATTGTACGTAAATAATTTAAAAAATAGAGAAACCATAATTTTACGCAATATATATATATATATATATATATATATATATATATATATATATATATATATATATATATATATATATAATATATATATATATATATATATGATATATAATATATATATTCAAATTTTACGTCTTTATCAATCTGGGTTGGGTTTTAGTGCACGGCATCCAAGATCCATATAAGGTTAGGTTTAAGAGTGGAAGGTGGTCCTCATTCTCATTTTAGGTCTCAGATTACGATAAGATTTGTTAAGCATACACACTTATATAATATGTGCAACAAAGCGTATCATAACACCTGAACTAGTAGGTTCCTAAACGAGCTAACCTACAGTATGAATCACATTGATGCCTGTACACCTCCAACCTAATCTATATGGCTATGCAAAAGTGCTATTATTACTAGCTTAGATAATTTATTTCTACAAGTGACTTGCAGCGTAATAGTATTAAGATGTATATTATATATATATATATATAATAATATAATATATATATAATATAGCATATAATATATATGTATATATGTATAGCATGTGCTCATAATCTTATCAATACATACTATGCATATCCCAACTATTAATATATATATGCTCAAGCAGCAATATATATGTATGTATATGTAATAATATGTAATAACACTAATAATATAATATATATGTAACAACATATAATAATAATAATATCTATATGTATATGTATATATATAACAATAGCCAATGTAATATATGTAATATATATGTAATATATATGTAATAACAATGACAACAACAACAGCATAGCCAATATATAGCAATAACCAGCAGCCTCAATGCTGCTGTATGCCAACAATATGCTCCTTCTTCTTTATATGCTCAATAGTAAAATATCTGACTTTTGCAGAATAGAGTCTAACGGGTTTTACTACTATATATATATATATATATATATATATATGTAAATAAAAAATCACATTTTAACTGTGAGGTAGCGTCATTACAAAGAAGCTTAAATAACCTCACAGTAGTTAACAGAATGAATTTTCCTATATGATGAAATAAAATAAATAAAAAGAGTAATAATTCTAAAAGCAAATGGTAAATAAGGACCATTCGATGCTTGTGCGAATTTCTATTATTTAATTAAAGTTACAAAGCTTGAAAAAATAAATTTATTTATAGCTTCTGGAGCAGAAATTCTTAAAACCACAACATAACAGAAGTAAAGTCATCTAGCTATTTACGTATGGAAAGAAAGTCATCTAGCTAGAGAGCAAATTTACCAAAGGAAATAGAGTCATCTGGCTAGAGCATTACCAAAGGAAATAGAGGTCATCTAGCTAGTTAAGAGCACAAATTAAATAGTCATCTAGCTAGAGAGCAAATTTACCTAAGGAAATAGAGTCATCTAGCTAGAGAAAGCAAATTTACCAAATGAAATAGTCATCTAGCTAGAGAGCAAATTTACCTAAGGAAATAAAGTCATCCAGCTAGAGAGAAAATTTACCAAAATAAATAAAGTCATCTAGCAAGAGAGCAAATTTACTTAAGGTGACATAAAATAAAGGTTTGCCATTGTTTTCGAGTGATAACATAGGAGTAATAAAATATTGAAATAAAATAATTATTCTTACGGCAGTAAGACCTGCTTCATCAAAGTGAGCTAGGATGGCAATTGAATGATTCAGTTTGTATTTGGTGTAGACACCGACACGAGGGGTGAGGAAATACATGTTATTCTGAAATAAAAAAAAAATAATTTCATCTTTAACTAATCTCATTATTCCACTTTTAATATTTTCGGTGATATATATATATATATATATATATATATATATAATATAAAATATATATATCTTAATAATATATATGTAATAATATAACCAATAATAATATATAGCACATATATATATATATATATACATATATATATATATAATATACAATAACAACAGCAATAATAACAATAACATATAATTATAACCATAACAATAATAATATATGTACTTATGCAGTAACAACAATATATATAATATATATGTATATATAATATCTTTCAACATATATATACATAATATATATAACAATATAATAACAATAATATGTATTCTTCTTTCAACAATAATATATATGTATATATATATATATATATATATATATATATATATAACATTTTTCGTGATTATATATATATATATATATATATGAAACGGATAATTAACCTCCCCTGCTGGATTTTGGACCCTCACTCCCGCTGTTGGTGAAGCAGGCGTGTTACCATCAAGCTCACACACATTCACTATCACCTCTTCATTACTACCAATGTTATGCAGATTTTCGAAGTATTCTCTCCACGCTCTCTCACATTCATTTCATCATTTACAAAGCACCATCCATATTCATTATTCTATGCAGATTCCCCATATTATTATATATAATATATGTAATAATATATATAATATATGTATATAATATAATATAATAACGTAATAATAATATAATATATATATAATAATAATAATATATAATAATATAATAATAATAATATTACTGTATGTATAATAATAATAATAATAATAATAATAATAATATATATATATATATGTAGCATAACAATAATAATAATATATAGCAATAATAACCACAATATAACTGCTGTATGTTAATATATATATCTATATATGCTTAACCAGCCAACTATCATCTAATGGCAGCCATGTGTGTAATAATAATAATAGTAACAATAACCAGCCAATAACCAACCAATAATAACCAACCAATATCAACAATAATATAATATATAATAATAATATATATATATATATATATATATATATATATAAATATATATATATATATATATATATATATATATATATATATATATATATATATATATATATATATATATATATATATATATATAAATAATAAATATTTTATTTTTAGCTAGGGGGGTGGTCAATTGGCTATCGGCATTCAAAGAAAGTCCGCTGAAATGTAACGAAACTAAAAAGTACCGGAGGAAAAACATAACGGAAGTTATTCGGTGCGTTACATGAAAGAAAAGTAACGAGTCCGTTACTCCGTTATTCAAAAGTATGTACTATGGACTGATGTAACATACATTAGACAGATCAAAAGCAAGTTTTTTTTTCAGGGTAGCACTCCTGAGGGGTGTTCAAACACCTCGCAGCACCATGAAACTATCAAATTAGGGATCTATGAGGTCGTAAACATAGGAATAGACATCTTAGTCGGTCTATTGTACGTATGTTTACAGATTTCAATTTTAGCACCAGCACCAGCACCAGCACCAGCACCAGCACCAGCACCAGCACCAGCACCAGCACCAGCACCAACAGCACCAGCAGCACCAGCACCAGCACGTATGTTTACAGATTTCAATTTTAGCACCAGCACCAGCACCAGCACCAGCACCAGCACCAGCACCAGCACCAGCACCAGCACCAGTGCTGAGCACAACATCATGTGCCTTCTCCATCTCTGCCTTGTTCTCATACCTTCTTTATCGTTTCTCAGTCCTCTTCACTTATGCAATCTTTTTTTATTACAGAACCCCTAAGGGGGGTCCTCATACAATCTTGAGGGTTCTGAAACTCTCAAAATCCAGTTCTCCATGTTCGTTAACTTAGGGATAGACACCTTAGTCTACGTTTGTAGCCAGATTTCAACTCTGACTCCGGCATAAGCTCCTGTGCGAGGTATCGTTTTATGTGCCTTCTCCATCTCTACCTTGTTCTTATTCATTCTTTTTCGTTTCTCCTTGTTCTTCTCTTATACATTCTCTATAGTCTATATCTCTTCTTTATTTCATCTTTTTTCATCTGGAGCCCCTAAGGGGGTTCTCATACAATCTCAAAGGTTCTGAAACTCTCAAAATCAAGTTCTCAATGTTCGTGAACATTGGAAAAGACATGTTAGCCGTTAATTATACATTAATAATGAGATTTCAGTTCTGGCACCGCCACCACCACCACCACCGGTGCAAGGCACCACATTGCGTGTCTTCTCCATCTATGCCTTCTTCTTATTCGTTCTTTATCCTTTCTCAGTCTTATTCTCTTATGCATTCTCTATACCTCTCCTTTATTGCATCTTTTTTTTGTTCGGAACTTGAATTCTGAAACAAAAGCTCTCTATGTTGAAATATATATATATATATATATATATATATATATATATATATATATATATATATATATATATATATATATATATATATATATATATATATATATATATAAATATATATATATATCAATATATAGAACCTTCTTGCTATACTATGCTTTATGCAATGTATAACAACTTATATATATGCTGCTATATTTACTCGCTGCTATACATGCTATATATGCTAATAACTTAATAAATATATATATATATATATATATATATATATATATATATATATATATATATATATATATATATATTTATATATATATATATATATATATATATATAATATAACATATAATATATATATATATATATATAATAATATAGCAACATATATATATATATTTATATATTTATCTTCTTTATACTATATATATATATATAATAAAAATAATAATAATAATAATAATAATAATAATAATAATAATAATAATAATAATAATAATAATAATAATAATAATAATAATAATAATAATAATAATAATAATAATAATAATAATAATAATAATAATAATTATGATAATAATAATAATAATAATAATAATAATAATAATAATAATAATAATAATAATAATAATAATAATAATAATAATAATAATAATAATAATAATAATAATAATAATAATAATAATAACAATAATAATAGTAAACTCAAAAAGCTCTTTCTACGTATAAATATTTTAATTACATCTCTCTGTCTACGGGCTCTGGCAATAGCGATGGGGCGTTCGCTTTCCACTCAATAGGCAAGCGTTCGGGCCTCTTCTGATTATTTTCCAATATGACTCATTTTGGAGAGGGCAGATATACCTTAAACGAAAACTTATTATTATTATTTCAACCATAAATAATATAAATTCAAAGCATTTAGGGGTACTTAAATAAAATAGAATGAAGATAAAAAAGCAATTAGAGCAACTGAAGTAAAAATAAGAAAATTCAATATATATATATATATATAGCTTTATATACTCAACTATATTATATATATATATATATATATATGATATATATATATATATATATATACTATATATATATATATGATATAGTAGTACTCCTTTATAACTTTGTAAAAATTTTATTTTTGTTGTTCAGTACTTATGCTAAGATTTGCGCGAGCAAAATTTTAGCATAAGTCGAAATGAAATGATATATAAACCCGTCCTGTTGAGATACTCTTCAGTCAGATACAGAGTCAGATAAAATTAACAATAAGAATCAGAAGAAATAAATTCACTCAAGATACTCTCTCCAGAAATCCTCCCGGCAAGAGAGGTAAATTTCAAGGAAAGGGCTGCGACTCTGAATTTCAATCACAAATTGTCGCTAAAACGAACGAGTCAGAGGCAAGGGTGGAAAACGCGCTGGAGTGAGAGCTGTGACTAATTCATAACGAAGAGTGGTATCTCAACAGAAGGGACTTTTGTTACTCTACTTTCATTGAATATCTTTATTACTTATGTTGAATAAAAACATCATTTCAAATATGGATTTCTAAATTACCATCCTCTTATATATGGTGCTTGTTCATTAAAGAAGCCACCAACTTAGCAAGTCCTTCCCTATATAATTGGTGAACCCGGAGAAGAACACCCAGAACTTCGATCACGCCTTCTGATAACCAAAGAAAAACGAAAATGAAGAAAAAACTACAATAACGCAAAATCCCAATCAAAACACTCCGAGATGACCCAAGCAAACGAACATTATCGATACTGGACTTCAATTTTCATTATTAATTTTGGATTATGGTAATCTTTTCACAACTCTCACAGTTCGAGGATTCATTGTCAGACATAGCAAACTTCCTTTACGGTATGGATTTCTTTCATCATTCAAGTTTGGATTATGGGCAGAAACTCATTTTGGATTCCACTACGAACTCTGATTCTTTTCGAATTCTAAATGATTTTTGTGACCGCTCCCTTTTTATGTATGAGAAATTTTTTTCAAATAAAGGGACTAAATTTCAAAAGCAACTTCTTCGTCTCTACATATGTCGAACAATGTTTCTCTCGTAACCACAGCTTTGAAAACTATTTACGTGCGCATTGATCAAAAAATCATGGATACATAAGAAACGCCTTATACTGGACCTTTCATTGGATTCAACGTTCGATCAATGTGGCCCTATTAACTTGTGAATAATTCAATTGTTTCATATCAATACTTATTATTAATTATTTTGTATTTTTAAATATTTTGTATGTTTGTTTACTGGATATGTAAATATGATTTGTCAGAGAATGCACTATATATATATATATAACATTATTGTATTTTTGTATTCAAATATTTGTATATATGTTTAGATCTTCGGATGTAACCAGTTATGCTCGTATTTGAATATACTATTTTTGCCTTCCAATGTTTGTATGTCTACTTATGTCTTTGGACATAATTAGACATGCTTACATTTGAATTTTATTTATGTATTTAGTTATTATTTTACCTCATTGATATGTCTTATATGTTTGTGCGCATTAGTAGTAGGGACAAATATTTATACATTTGAATGAAGGTTGATTTTTATCTTGCATAATTATTATAACATACTTTCTCACTCCATGTTGCGCGGGAGTAATGTAGTACTCAATTGCTGTAAAAGTACAATTTATGTTCGTACATGCTTCACATAGATTTGCGCAAAGCAAAATTTTTAGCATAAGTCCAGAAATAATGATATATAAACCGTCCCTGTTGAATACTCTTCCAGTCGAAGATACAGAGTCCAGATAAAATTAACAATAAGAATCAGAAAAATAAATTCACTCGAATACTCTCAGAAGTACTCCCGGCAAAGAGAGGTAGAATTTCAAGGGAAAATTGCGACTCACAAGTTTCAATCACAAATTGTCTCTAAAACGAGTCAGAGGCAGGTCGGAACGCGCTGAAAGGCTGTGACTACCAATTCGCCTACCCGAAGAGAGTATCCCAACAGAAGGGACTTTTGTCCTCTACTTTCATTGAATATCTTTATTACTTATGTTGAATAAAAACATCATTTCAAATATGGATTTCTAAATTACCATCCTCTTATATAAGGTGCTTGCTCATTAAAAGAACCACCAACTTAGCAAGTCCTTTCTATATATATATATATATATATATATATATAACATATATATATATAACTTAATATATATATATATAACAACCGCCATAATAACATATATAACATATATATATTAAATACTATACTATATATATATATATATATATATAAAATGGTCTTACTGTCTGTGTGTGTGATTGCACGAACGCAACAAACAACAATAACAAAACAAACCAAACAGCAGAACAAGCAAAAACAACAACATTAATGTCATCATATCAATGAGCCGTCATCCAAGTCTCTCATTGACCATCTGTGACGTCATGAGCAGATACTCAACTCACAGTTGGCCGAGAACACAAATTTCCGCTCCCCTACTACTTCTAACATTTGCAGTGTTGTAACATACCAGTCTTTCTCAAAGTGGGCGATAACGCCCCATTGCTGGAGGCCTAGAGGGGGCGGTAAAGGGCCTAGAAAAAAATGGGGAGTGTGTTGAAGTGGTTTAGGGGGCGATGGCTTTGATTTGTAATTTCATCTACTATTTTAAAATTCACTGAAATTTAAAACCTACCTACTACACAACATCGATTATTTATTATTTAGTTCATATTTCTGCCCTGTTTGATTGCATAAATTTTGGTTTTTATACTATGTTATACTATATTTGTGAACGATGGATTTAGTGCTGGCCAGCAAACGCTGCTTACAAAAGAGAAATCGTTTGCATGTTACCGAACGCGGTGACTTGCGGCTGTTTGAGTAAATTCGAACCTGATATCAACAAACTTGTTAACAATCATAAGATTCATCCTTCAAATCGTTTGCATGTTACCGAACGCGGCGACTTATGGCTGTTTTTGAGTAAATTCGAACCTGATATCAACAAACTTGTTAAAAATCATAAGATTCATCCTTCACATTAGATTAGTTTTAAAATTAAAATTGATTATGATTGTTTATAATTAAAATTGATTATGTTTGTTTTAATTTGAATAAAAGATATTCTTAATATTATAAAGTTGCGGTTTAATTGCTCTCACTGGTAAAAAAGTCTCGTTTAGAATGTAAGTTTAAACTCCAGTCCAGACTAATATAGCACACTATAATTAAATTAATCAAAGTAATGAATGTCATTGTGGTTTTTAAGTTTTGGTAAAGTAAAAAAAAATTGGGGGGCGCTGAAAAATAATTGATTTTCAAAGTGGGCGGTAGACGAAATAGGTTTGAGAACCTCTGCTTTATACCCATATTGAAACATCGCTTATTAAAAAATTCGATGTTTTAACATTAATCCCCACAATTATCAGCAATGGTATATATACTGTAAGTTTCATATTGTATATATTTATAATGTAAATTTTATTGATTTAGCATAGTGTTAGATTAGATAAGGATTAAAGGTTTAATGCTTTTAGTGAAAGTGAAGTGTAGTAATTTTGTACTGTGATTATAATTTTTAATTAAGATGAGAATCTCTCCGTTTTTATATTTCCTTGTAACTTAGACCTAACAGAAAAGAACCCGGTTACTGTGGCTGCGTTGCCCCAGTAACAATATATATATACCGTATACAGTATTTATATTAAGTATATATATATATATATATACAGAGCAGCTTTAGTTATATGTATATATATGTGTTATATATATATATATATATATATATATATATATATATATATATATATGTTATATATATATATATATATATATATTGGCGGGCACAGGTCCGTTATTTCGTTACTCCGTAGCTAACGAAGTTACTTCTTTTTTCAGTAACTGTAACGGACTCCTTGCTTTTCTATTATTGTAACGGAGTAAGAAAAAAAACGTTACTTTACTTTTACATCAATCGGTTACTCGTTACTTTATATATCAGTCCGATATATATGTTAGCATATATATACATATAATATATTGATTTTGGACTTAGAATGTTGTTACAGCAGTTACATATTATTACATATATATATATTATATATATAAAGAGTTGATGTTATATTGGCTATTATTGATATTCTATCATGAAATTCTAAACATTTTGTAGTGAATGACCAAGAGCCTATTATGACATTACAAAATAGTTATTATTATATACAGGTTAGTCAAACATTTAGATGAAAATAGACACATGCCTACTATGTGATTTTCAAATCCTTTATATTATATTATGCTATTATTATTATATATGAGCAAAGTGTGTAGCAGTATATATATATATTGGCGCTACATATATATATATATATATATATTATATGGCAGGTTATATATATATATATGTTATGCTATTAGGAATATAGAAGAAGGTTGTTAGTATTGGTGCTATAATTTAATATCTCTATAGTTATATATATATATATATATTATTATATGTATATATATATATATAT
>JABUQX010142186.1:0-10000 GCA_015478945.1 Trachelipus rathkii
ATATATATATATATATATATATATATATATATATATATATATATATATTCCCGAACTCTGAAAGTGTTACTAGAAATGCCATTCACAATATCAAATCTGTCGCTAATCGTTTTTATAGCAGACGACTTTTCTACCGTCTTTAAACGTAAAAATTTTTAAACCTTAAACTTTACCTATTTCACTTTGTTGTTTTGATTTACATACCGGTCAGGGATACCTTTGTTTATGATCTTTGGATAGGGATAATTATATCGATAAATTAACTCATCTTATCTCTGATGCTTCCAAATTTAAAGTTCTCAATGTTGATCCTTTCAAACACATTTCAAGTGGATTGGATAAAGTAACAATTTCATGAGAAATAGTAAGATATTCAATATTACCCCCGACTCTGATCTCTGTATCTCTGGCACAATCCTGGATTCCATTGCTGTTCTCAAAATCCACAAACCGAATACACCACTCCAGCATTCCCATTTTTATCCAGCCATCAAATTACACAAACTCTCTATAAATTTTACACTTACCTTAAACCATCACAAACAACATTTTCACGATCAGAGACATCTTCTGATGAGTTGAGGGGTTTGTCTTTTGATCATTGTTTCATGGTCAGTTTTGACATAGAGTCCCTATACACAAACATCCCAGTTGTTGAAACTATTAACATAATTACTCAATCTATTTTTAACAATAATTTACCTAACTATGATCACACTTTCTGTGATCATGTTCATTTCAAGAAACTCTTACAATTAGCCACGGAAGACACCATTTTATTTTTTAGTAATACTCTTCATCAATAGATCGATGAAGCCAGAATGGGATGCACCGCTCGGCCCATCTTTGCTTGTACTTTTCTTACCATATCATGAATCCATATGGTTTGGAACACTACCTCCCTCCTCTTCAAACCCTTACTTTACCGTAGATACCTCGACGATTGCTTCATTATATTCAAAGACCAATCACCCTGCATAATTTTTGGACTACTTAATAAACGCCCAAATATTAAATTCTGATAGACTTCATGAAACCAACAGACCTTCCTTTTTCTTAGATGTAAATATCAATTTTGCTTGGACCTTCTGCCCGGCGGCTCCGTCATACCGTAAACCTTTCTCTCCTATTCTGAGGTACCAACTTTTTCAGTTTTAAATTTCCCTTACCTCTCTTTTAATAGTATTTTTATGTCTGATTGATGAGCATACAAGATATGCGCCTCCGAATGGGACCGGTTTCCTGAAATTTGTTATCTGCGAAACTTTGTAATAATTTATTCTCCCCTTTTTTGTTTGATGGAGTTCTAATTCTTACTTGGACGACATCTTTCGCCCTAAGACTCTCATCTTTCAGTTCAAACTTTCAATTTATCTCCAAATCCATTTTTGGCCCCAAAATACGGGCGAATGATGCCCCTATGAATTCAGCCTACCCACATATAGAATACAAACTTATTTCGTGTAATCCCTTTAGCGCCAGCTCTTTTTCCACCTTAAAAAGAGCGGATTCCCCCAAATTGCTTCGGATCGATAGTCTACAAATATCCGAGTGTGCGAAGACTATGTCGCGCACTGCTACGTAGGAAGCCTCTTTCAGCTCTGTGATCGGTTGTCTCGAAGCTTTGGGGGTATCTCGTTCAGAACAGGTCTCCCGCTGCACTAACTTAGAAAACATATCAATAACCTGATATCCGGGATTCATATTAACGTTCAGCATGATCACTGTCCTAGATAATAACTTTCATTATTGAAACCCTTTAAAATCCATTAAAGGGCCGCATCATGTGAGATCTCTCTATTCATACATAATCTCCGTTCATCCTTGAATATTACCTCAAATGCATTTCCTTCACACAGTTTATTATATATATATATATATATATATATATATATATATATATATAATATATATATATATACTATATCTATATATATATATATATATATATATATATTATATATATCATCTATATCTATATACACGTGTGAATATAGATATCAATCTTTTAACAACCAATCACCCCGTTGTCTAGTTTACTCATTTGCGCTTTCCGTATGTCTTGCACTTACTTCGCGCCTGTTTGGAAGTGATGGTGGGTTAACCTGTTATTATAAGATATTATTAGTATATTTATTATTATTGTCATTATGGTTATTATTATTAGTATTAGCATAATCATTTCTATTTTTATTATTTTTTATTGTTTATTTTTATTTATCTTTATTTTTTATTATCTCTTATTACTGATTTATTATTTTTCATTATTTTTATATCTTTTTATTTTGTATGTGTTATTTCTTATTTATTTCTTTTTATTTTGTTTTTAATTTTTAATTTGTTTTTTATTTCATGTTTATTTTTGTTATTGTTTAACGTTATACTTATCTAATTTTAATCTTAGTTTTATTTTATTTTTTTTCTTCTTATTATGGATTGGTATATAATCCGAAACGTTTAAAATAAATTGAAAATACGACGATCTTATTAATATCACCCATGTATGGTTTTTTTGGCAGTGTTCGCCTTTATCATATATAGCGCACTTGCCGCGCCATATATTTATCATATATTATATATATATATATATATATATATATATATATATATATATATATATATATATATATATATTACTTCTTCCAGGCTTTATAACAGCAAACGCCATTTTATACTTTAATAGTCCAATAAGATCCCAATCTATATGTGTGAATACCCCTAAATTATTTAACTAAATAATTTGAATTGGATAAATAAAAGTCGAAGATTTATATTTATAGTTTTCTAACAAATATATAGATGTTAAATCTTGAAATATTTTTGCAGATAAGAAAGAGGAAGCGCAAACTAAGAGTGTCTCCTATCATTGTTGTTGATTTAGTCGAGGCAAATTTCTCATTAGGTTTTAATGTGGCTTAGTAGTACGATATTTAAACATTTAATATATTAAAAGTTCTTATGAGTTGAATTTCATATTATTTACCAATTTTAATCTGAACAAAATCCTAATTCACTAAAATTGGTGAGCAAGCCGTTGCACAATCCTTCCCTGATTCAAAATTATTCTTGTTTCCACCACAGCCGCCATAAATGAAAGAAACACAATTGCGACTTTCAAGACTGTGTGCATATCTCTCAAGAGTTTGCGAACATGAGCCCTTATCTATTGGTAGCTGACAAAAGGACGGCATTACATCTGAAAATCAAAATCAACACTATTAACTTTCAAAAAAAGAATTAGCGAAAAAAAAAAATCGTTCATGGTAAATGAAATGTTTTCTTAATCAATCGTTGGGGCAAGTGACAAAAATGACAACAACATTTTTTGACTATTTTCTAGTTAATAATATAAACTTTCATTGGCGTAACATTTTTTTTGTGTTGTAAAATTTGTTGTTAGTTATCCCAAAGATGATTATTATTATTATTATTATTATTATTATTATTATTATTATTATTATTATTATTATTATTATTATTATTATTATTATTATTATTATTATTATTATTATTATTATTATTATTATTATTTGGTAAGAGAACGCTGTTTGTGCTCACTACATTATATTCAAGCTCTACTCTTCATTCCTCCACTTATGTTCCGTCTTTTGCTTCTAGAATTCTCTTCTGTTGTATCTTCCAGATTCTATTCTTGCCGATCTGGATGGTATCTCGTGGAGAGGTCACCTCAACCTTGTGAAATTTAAACCTTTAAAAACTCGACATTTTCATATCTGCTTCTCTAAACTACATCCCAACTTTCCAACCTCTTTCGACACCTCTCCGGTCTCTCCTGTAAACAACTAAAGCATTCTTGGACTGAAATAAACAGCGAATTATATTGCCAACCTCATATCACAAAGTTTGTTAAGTTGACCATAAAAAAGCTGAGATTATTTTTAGGCTGCATGATTTTTTTCCCGCACAGTTACCCTAACAATACCAGTATTCTACTAGCCCTTGTATTGGTATTGAATATTGCTCTCACATCTCAGGAAGCACCATTTTGACCCTTCTTTTGGATAGGGTTGAGTCTAATAATCTATCCTTGCCTTTTAACTCAATTGAACCGTTGTCTTTGCGACGTAATGTTGGCACTATATCTTTTTCCTATTGATACTACAACGTCAGGTATTCGACTGAGTTAGACATTAGTATTTCACCACCGTTGTGGCACCTTCGTAGGTACAAGTTAGATGTCTTGCCTTCACACGAATTTTATGCAATGTTTGGGAACTAAAAGCTTGTTCGCTGTGGTACATCTTTTCCAGCCACCTCTGTGCTGTTGAATTTTTAACCACAATCAAGTCTGCCTAAGAGATTTAGATCATGTTTGGTTGGGTTCATTTATGATTGTAATCCCTGCCCCTTCTTGAAAAGAGCTCTGCCCATGAGTGATAGTAATCTCTCTCTCTCTCTCTCTCTCTCTCTCTCTCTCTCTCTCTCTCTCTCTATATATATATATATATATATATATATATATATATATATATATATATATTTCTTAATATATATATATATATATATACTTATATATATATATAATATATATATATATTTATATATATATATATATATATCTATATCTTCTTTTCTCATATATATATCTATATATACTGCTCTCATATATATATATATATATATATATATATACTGCATAATATCCGATATGTATATACCATACCTATATATATGTGCAAAAAAAATTTGACAGTAAAATTTTATTTATTATTAGGGTGTTTTACTTTTCCAAAGATGTAATTTTCATATGACTTTGCTTACGCCCCGAGTCTCAGTGATATAAAAGATATATATGCCAAATTTCAAGAAGATTGCATAATATTTAGGGGTTGCACACATTGATCACTTTTATCTCAACCTAGTGTAATTTCTAATATTGAAGTGCATTGTACTAATGGGCTTTACATGTATTTCTTTCATCTGTTGCAGGTAAATGAACGTTAAAATGGGAATAAAAAGAGGACTTTGGCTGGTAGAAAAGATGCCTAGTGGAGAGTTTTTAGGAGTTCGGCTCTCTTCAAAGGAAATGAAAGAAACACTTTCGAATGCTGCTAAATCTACCAGTACGAAACCACAGAAAGTGTGGGTGAAGGCAAATATCCCTGTTAAGACGGAGGAGAATATGCGTGCTGGTATACAGAAGCTGTACAAAGAATACCAAAATCTAGGTACAGAGAAATCGAGATACACCGATTAAGCAAATGTGAAAAGACATCTTTGGAAAGTTGATCTCGTAGAGTTATTTGACATTTCTCGGAAAATGTGATGAACATGACTAGCGTATCACAAGAAGATAAAGAATTTCTTAGGTCACAAAGAGAAGATCGTATGAGTTCGTTAATGGGTGGAGTAGACAGGTTTTTCGCCACGAAAAGAGCTAAGTGTACAGAAGAAGAAAATAAGGAATCATATAAGATGAAACATTACAAGGCTATAGCTGAAATCAATAAGACAGTTATACTGGAAAACTCATCTCCATCATCATCAGCACCTAGTGGCGAAGAGGTCAAGTTTTCGCCTCCAGCAAAGAAAAAATTACGTGCAGGGCCCAGATTAAAACCTCTTGATCAGACACTCACGTCTACTTGGGATCGAGAACAGCTCTCTAATCGACAAGCAAGTACTTTCTTTATAGCAACTGCAAAGAGCCTTGGCCACAATGTATAAAAAATTTCCATATCTCCAGCTACCGTTTACCGAACTCGGACGATTAATAGAAGTAAATGGCAAAGAACATCGAAAAGTTAGTCTTTGAAAATCCACCTCATTTGGTCTTGCATTGGGATAGTAAACTGTTGCCCTCAGTTGCCCATAGGAGTGTCAAAACTTTGGAAGATAGAGTTGCAGTTTTAGTGACTGGCAAAGATTTTGAGCATTTGCTTGGCGTACCTGTTGCCCTGAAAGGCACTGAGCAGATATCTGAGGTAGTCATTCGGGAAGTGGACCAATTTGGACTACGTGACAGTATAATCGGTATATCTTTTGATACTACAGCATCTAATACAGTTCTGATCCAAGGGGCATGTACCAGAATTGAAAGAGAATTCGGACGAACATTGTTGTGGTTGGCTTGCCGGCATCACACCTATGAACTAATATTGAATGGAGTGTTTGTGGAGTGTTGTGGCATACCATCGAGTGGTCCTGACATCCACATTATACGGAACTTCCAACGTTTGTGGGCTTCACTTGATAGGAAGTCATATACGATAATGCTGGATGAAGAAAGTCCCGTTCAAGGATTTTTAGAAGAACAACGAGTGAGCATGGTTAACTACATCCAAACTGTCCTAAAAGACGGAAGTCATCTAAGAGAAGACTACAAAGGGTTATTACAACTCTCACTCCTGTACCTAGGTGGTTGGTCTAATAACGACTCAGTTTCATGATCTCAGGGGCTCTGCATCAGGCAGGTGGATGGCAAAGGCAATATATACACTTAAAATTGTCCTCTTCACTAAACAGTTGAATATTCCTCAACGTGAATTGAAAGGAATGCAACGTGCTGCACATTTTGTCAGCCTCATATATGTTCGTTTTTGGCACGAGGCAATTGCAAGTCGATGGGCTCCAAAGAATGATTTGGATATGCTACAACTTCTGAGCACTTACCCAGATATAGACGTCAAAAAAGTGCTTTCACAATTGGGAAGAGACACCTTTGGTTTCTTTCAAAAAAAACGTAGGATTGGCTTTTTTGGACGAACGTATTACTCAGGCTGTTAAGGAAAATATGACTATAAATCTAGGAACCAAACCTGCAAAGAAAAAGGAAATGAAACGATTAGAGGGTAAAAATCTAGTGTTTGAAGGAAACGACCTGAGCCACTTCGTTACTAATAAAACAAAGACGTTCTTTGAATTGTTTGCGATCCACGACGTGACAGAATACTGCAGTGATTCTCTAAGAAGCCATGTGAACGCTCTTAAGGTGGTCAATGATACCGCAGAAAGAGGAATTGCTCTGATAAAAAGGTTTAACGAATTCAGGGACGAACAACAAAAACATTTCTTGTTGAGGGTTGTCGAGCATCACAGAAAAGTCGTCCCCAAGCGAACAAAAGAAGGGATTGCATCGTTCAAAGTTGATTAATATAACATGTTTTGCCTATCATACTACCTATTAATCTTAGTGTCTAGTTTTAATATTATTTTACGTTTGTGATTTCTAGTTTTCCCAATAAAATTAATCAAGATTGAAAAATCGTATTTTTTACCTACTTTTACACAACTGTTCAAAGTGTGCAACCTCTAAATATTATCCAATCATCTTGAAATTTGGCAAATATATCTTTTACATCACAGAGACCAGGGACGTAAGCAAGGTCTGCAAAAATTTACATTTTAATTTTGTCTTACAAAAATGAAACACCTAATATATATATATATATATAACATATATATATATGCTGCTATATATATATATATATATATATATATATATATATATATATACTGCTAACTATAACTATATATATATATATATATATATATCTTTCATATATATAAGCTGAGTAAAAATTGATTTACGCTTTTTCCTACCGAAGATCATTTGAAAGCATTTCCACGTTCATTACTGTGTGTGTTTTGTTAAAAATAGAAGTTAAATTCAAACCAAGCTGTAATCGACATCAGAAATTTAAATGACAAAAATTCTCAGGACAATATTTATGAACGCTCTTTCCAACATCTCTCTTAGATTTAGGTATCCTCCGAAAACATTCGTCCAAATATTAATTTTCTTGGCAAAAAAAAAAGTTCGCATTTGAAAAACTTGACTTTAGGGAGGGTCCAGTTTTAGCTTCGGGTGAGCCCTATTTAGACCCCTACCTAAAATGAAAATAAAATTCTTAATTTTCAATAATTTTATTTAAAAAAAAAACGAAGGATTTTCTGACCCCTGAAACGTCTTTTTTGTTTTTTTCTTTCTAGTCATTTCTTTTGTATATTCATTTTTTGAAAACCTTTGTTTCATATTTTTTGTTCCACCTCCTACAATTTTTCGAATGACTTCATACTTGAACTACAATATATGGGCCCATTACCTTCCAAATACACACTTTTTTAAACGATTTTCAAACCTCCGGTCCCAAATATGGTTAAATTTCATAACCAACTTTTTTTTTGGTTTTGAAAATGAAAAATTATAATTTTTTCTGGTCAGACGATCAGGATGAAATTATCCAGGGGGCGATATATATTTATATATATATATATATATATATATATATATATATATATATATATATATATATATATATATATACTACTGCTATATATATATACTGCTATATATATATATATATATATATATATATATATATATATATATAAAACAAATATATATATACATATAATAATAATATATATATATATATATATATATATAACTATATGTATATATATATATATATATATATATATATATATCTTTATATATATATAATAATAATATATATATAATATATATATATATATAAACTGAAATATCTTTTAATAATATATATATATATATATATGTATATATATATATAAATAATAATATAATATATATATATATAATATATATATATATATATTATATATATATATATATATAAACAAGAAATAATAATAATAACTAATAATATATATATATATATGTATATATATATATATATATATATATATATATATATATATATAACAATATATATATATATAATATATAAACAAATATATATATATAGCCAACATATGTATATATAATATATTCCAGGTGGGTGACCACATTACTTAACTTAATTAATTTAATATTTAATAATATGTAGTAATATAACGTAAAACGTATAGCATAAATAAGGTAATATTATAGGAGTTGTAGCTCTTCTTCTTTATAACAATATGTAATATGTATGTAGTAGTAATAATAACCTTAACTCAATATATATAATATATATATATATGTGCTCCAATATAGCATAATAACATATTTACTGTATGTATATAATAATAATAATAATAATATAACATATAGCAATAATAATAATAATAATATAATAACATATGCAATAATATATATATATAATATATGTAATATGAGCTTTCGTGAGAGAATATGTATATGTATAGTAATAATAACAGTAACTAATAATAATAATAACAATAATATATCAGCGCTATGCTTCAGCTATAACAACTCTTCTTTACAGTATATAATATGTATAATATGTAATAATAATAACTATAATATATAATATATATGTAATATATATATATAATAATAATAATATATACGCAAATCTTATGTAATAATAATAATAGCAGCCTGTATAATAATAGCCAACAACCAATAATATATAATATACTATTCAATAACAATATATGCTCTTTGTAATAACAACCAACCCAATATATGTATATATGTATATATGTATATGAATGTATATGTAACAACAGCCAACCAACCAGCCAGCTATGTATATGTAGCATAATATATATCTTCATATTATATATGGATGTATGTATATATATATATATATATGTATAACAATAACATATAATATATATATAATATATATAGCAACCAACTATTATATTATGCTACTAACCAGCATAACCAGCCTAGTATGTATATATGCTTGTGAGTTGGCAACCAGCTGCCTTGTATGTAGCCATGTATCAGCCTTATATATCAGCCAACACCTGCTGCTGCCATGTAATAATAATAACCACCAGCATGTATATATGCAGCTGCTTTGCTAGCTGTATACCAACTGCTGTAACCAGCAATATGTATATTTATGTAATATATGTGTCTTGCTGCTGCCTATATGGCTGTAGTATGTAACAGTAATAACATGCTTGTATGTAATAGCCTTATCAGTAATAACCACATATATGTATAGTAATATGTATAATAATATAATATAAATACCATTAATAATAATATGTATTTATATGTATGTATATATGTAATATGGAAATAATATATATGTAT
>JABUQX010142186.1:25000-26202 GCA_015478945.1 Trachelipus rathkii
TAATGCTAAGAGACTAATAAAATATCCTTTATTTTTTAACTCTCTTTAACTCTGTTTCCGCATCTAGAGTGCCTATCGTTTTTTTATACAGATATTACAACTGCAGGTGATCGAGTGAGTTAGTCACTAGCATTTCACCACTATTGTCGCATCCTTGTTGGTGCACGAGCCCAAGTTTGTTCACATTAATTTTGTGTGAAGATTGGTAGCTCCAGGTTTGTTCATTGCTATGCTTAATTTCCAGTTACCTCTGTTGTTTTGAGGAATTCCTTGACACTATCAAATTTTCCTTTTGTATTCATTCTTCCGTACTTTAAAGCCTATGTTGCTTGAGATTAGGTTTGGTTGGGTTCCTCTCTGTATTTTTTCTCTGCCCCCTACTTGTAAAGGGTTCTACCCGTGAGTGATAGTAAAATTGATTGTAGAGTTCCACCCAAAGCGTTTAAAAGCGAACTAATAGAATATTGTATTTTCTTATATTAAAAAAATTCAAATGAAGCAAAGCTGAAAAGGACATTCAAATTATACGCTCCCTTGATATTTTAGATAAAACTGAGTTTCCTAGTATTTTTTTAAGGGTTTTATGTGTAGAAAACGCATATGAATTGTTTTTATATAAAAATTAAAAAAAAAAATTAAAGATTTTGTGATTTTCTTTATTATCTTTCTAAATTTCACCTTTTTTTTTATTTTGGCAAGTTTGATTAGAATAGGTTAGGTAGGTTAGATTAAAAGAAAGATGTTTCAAAATGCTAAATTTCTTATTTAAATGCTGTATATAATAACATTAAAAATAATTTCAATAATACAATTTAAGTATAAGTAAACTTAAAATTCCTTAGTAAACTCGTTTTAACAAGAAATCAATGGGATCATGAAACGGAAAAGGTCTAAAAATGGCATTGGTGCTGCCTCTAAATGCTATAAACATGATATTTGCTCACTCTGAGTTTAATACAAATAAGATGCATGGTCCTGACTTTATGGCAATAATGGGTCTCAAAAACGCGTTTACGAGTTGGTACCTTGTCTTGATTAACTGTTTCTTTTTGCCAATCGACTTTAACCTTTCATGCTGAAAGTGTACACTCATTTAACTTTTGTCTAAAATGAGGGATCTCTTACAAACTTCTAGTTTTCTACCACTTTAATCTCTATTCTTTTTAGAGGGTTATTATCTAGCCATAACAAAATTTTCTAAT
>JABUQX010142188.1:0-12500 GCA_015478945.1 Trachelipus rathkii
TACTATAATTATTAACAATAATTTTTTTTTTTACATTTTCCGCACTAAAATTGTACCAGCATTCCAGCAATGTATTCCTTTTCCCGGTAGCTGTTGTAGTTTTTGAGATATGGATTGTGGCTCTTCTAGAGGCTGGCCTATATATATATATATATATATATATATATATATATATATATATATATATATATATATATATATATATATATATATATATATATATATATATATATAAATACATACATGAGAGAGAGAGAGAGAGAGGAGAGAGAGAAAGAAAGAACGAAGAGAGTTCAAAATAAACGAAGTAAAAACATGTTCGCTCCGGTTTTTTAAGTGTCTTCTCGTCATGTATTTATTTGTTTTACACACGTTTGGTTTATATTCATTATCAAGACAAACTTTATGTGAACAGTGCATGTAATAAATCGTTTATTATCTTGTATATTTGTACAGTTCGTTTTGATCTTAATTAACACCTACTTTGCATACTTTATTGTGAAACTTAGTGATAAGAAACAGGCATTGGATACTTAAGTGTTAAAGTGTTTTGCTTCTACCTTTGCGAAGAGTTTTTATGTGGAAATTGATTTTTTTGTTTGAGATATATATATATGTATATATATATATTGTATATATATATATATATATATATATATATATATATATATATATATATATATATATATATATATATATATATATATATATATTATATATATATATATATATATATATAAAAGTGTATTTATATATTTATATTGTGGTGAATATATGTTATGTTTTCTATTTTTGTTTTTATTGTATGATGGCTTCACGTGGCTGTATGAACAATCCTAGCATTCACGTTCTGTTACATCTGCGGCAGTTATACAGTAAAAACTACAAGAAAAATAACAGACTTTGTTCCAAATGTATACAATGCATATTTTGGTGTTCGATTGGGAGACCAAGACAAAGGCATGTTCATGTTGTATGTTCCGTGTGTGTTGAAGACTACGTCAGTGGTCACAAAGTAGGAAATAATCTTTTTGTTTTGGAGTGCCAATAATTTGAAATGATCTCAAATCACAGCGATGATTGCTACTTTTGTTCTTGTATGTGCGCGGCTTTAACTGAAAAAACAGAAATGACATTTGTTTCTAGGTAAGATCTGCAATAGCCGTCTTGTGTCCATGGGAAGAAGATTACCTATTCTTCCTCCATAAAGCTAGTTGATTTGTGATGCTCAAATGGAGAAGAGTATATCTTGTGATAATTATTGATAGAGATGATGTTTAAATCCTGGTTGAGAAGAACCGCTGCTTTTTACATAGTACTAATTGTATGATTTGCTGGCCCAGGCCTCTAAAGACGCAGCAGAACTTTTTAGGCTCACGTTTGAAGGATAAACATCTATTAGACAAAGAGACAGTCCCGGTTTCATGGTTTAGAGACAGAGGAAGAATTTGGACAGTTTTTTTCTGCAAAGAAGACGACCTTCTAGTGTACTACTCTGATGTTCCTGAACTCATGAAATGTTTAATATTCCTGTACAAACGACCTGCGACTCTTTATCGACTCATCAAAAAGAAGTCTCAAAGCTGTACTTCTCTGTGCAGAGTAGGTATCCTTCCTTACTTGCGTGTTGATGAAAGTTTGGAGATGATCTAACAACACTTAAATATAAAGACCATGGTTGGCGATTTAAAGGTACTCTCCATGTTACTAGGACAACAAAGTGGATGCGCAAGCATTCGTGTTTCCTATGTGATAGGATAGCTGTGATAGGAGTCAGCATTATGTTGAAAAAGATATCACTCAGAAAATCCTTACATTCTAGGATAAATATTGTATAAAGAGAGTTTAATATATCCAAAATATTTTACCTCCCTCTTCGCATAAAGTGGGATTGATGAAACAGTAACTTGAAGGCACTACCAGATGAGTGTTTTTTAATATCTACATGCATCAAGTTTCCTAATTGTCAAAAACTCAAGCTATTTGTCGGTCAGACAGTAGAAAACTTATGAAGATCTTAGTATTTGAAATAAGATGCATGAGCGGTAAAGGTTTATTTTTTACATTCACGTCTGGTTACTTCCCAGACAATCAGGGCTGGTGAAGAGGGGTGAACAATTTTACCAAGATATAAAAATGGAAAAGACGATATCGGGAAGATGGAATGATAACATGATAGCCGATTATTGCTGGATTACAAAGAGGGATAAATCACATAACGAGCACAATCGGGAAAGTATCAAAGATCCATAAACCAAAACGGCAACGCGATATTATAAAGACTTAGACTGATTTCAAATGATACAGCAAGTTTTGTATTATTTTAGATACATCTTATGTATACTTTGCACATTTCTATTTAATTCCCAGAAATAAATTTACTTATTAAATTTTTTTGTAATTTTGTGCTTGTTTTTAAAATTTATACACTCTTTGTTAAATAACTTCAAGTGATGGAAAAAACTAAAGGTCATTTTTGAAATCAGGACAACAAATCCAATATAATGAACACCTAAAAGTGAAGACAATTTTCCAAAAGTTAAATTTTGCAGTCTCTGTGTAACATTAGATTGCGCAAGGATCAGCTGCAGAGGTCAAAGGAAAATGGAAATTAGGAAACGTAGAGTGTAAATGAAATTTAACAGCAGATTACGTAAAGGGGTTAACAGGGTCAGATGAAACGGAAAAATCTCTAGAAATGTTATTAAAGTTTATCATTAAGTTACAAAAAGGAATTAACGCATAGCTTAAAACTGGGCAGAATTGTACGAGCATGGCAATTTTCAAAACCGCCCAACCTGCCACCTTTGGAAAGCGAACACCAGAACCGCGCACACCACCGGTATCTTATTCGTACCGCTCAATCTCTTAAATAGACACCACGCACAGCACGGCTAAATGGGCCCAATACCGAATCTCACCGCACCGCTCAACACCATTACGTAATTCAATCCTAGACTCTGTAATTATAGAGTTGGACAATGGAAATATTCAAGCCTGTTTAAAAAGACGTCGCCCAGGCCACCTCAAATGAAAGTTTTATGCAATTAGAAAAGTCCAAAAGTGATGGATGATGAGTGCGGGAGAATTGACTGAGGACAGAAAGACGCTACACTCCATGTTGTCAATGAAATGTGTACCAACTTAGATTATGAATAGTAATTATTATATATATATATATATATATATATATATATATATATATATATATATATATATATATATATATATATATATATATATATATATATATATATATATATATATATATAAATATATATATATATATATATATATATATATATATATATATATATATATATATATATATATATATATATATATATATATATATATATATATATATATATATATATATATATATATATATATATATAGGCTATTTATATAGTCTATATATATATATATATATATATATATATGTATATAGATATATATATATATATATACACTATATATATATATATATATATATATATATATATATATATATTTATATATATATATATATATATATATATATACTTTTATATATATATATATATATTAGCGTGTCCATTAGCCGTCATATGTATCTTAAAAACTATTAATACTACAGTAAAAAGGAATACATTTTCGGAATCAGCGTAAAACATTAGCCCTGGAACGTATAATTAATGTATTAAATGAGTAATAAATAACAATTAATATGTTTTATTGTTAAGTAAAATTCCCATAAAAAGATCTGCCATCTCTAAAAACAGTTCATTATAACGGGGTCATAAATTTGTAACGGGTCTAAATCGCAAAATCTCTGCCATTACACAAATTATATATATATATATATATATATATATATATATATATATATATATATATATATATATATATATATACTCTATATATATATATATATATATATATATATATATATATATAACATAATATATATATACATATATATATATATATATATATATATATATATATATATATATATATATTTATATATATAAATATATATAAATATAAATATATATATATATATATATATATATATATAACATATATATACAGTACTAAGGGGCTCGAAAAGCCGACGAGGAACGAACATGGAAGATGTTTTCATGCCCGGCGAAGCGAGAGACGGAGGGAATCCCGCGACACCCAAATAAGAGCAGGGGTTCCGGAGACCCCACTCCCGGGAAGTCCCTACCCGTAGTTCGGAGGCCAACCCCGACTACATCGGTGCAATATGCCCTTGGGTGTTCTATAGTTTTAAACACCCATTATTTAAAGAACAATGTAAGGTTAAATTAAATTAAAACAAGAACTTAAATTACTCTTCTACGTTTTGCTAACTTTTTAAAACCCTTTTTTCATTTTTTTGAGTGTTTCAGTATTGGTTTTTGCTGATTCCAAAAAGTAATATTCGTTTTTGTAGCATCAATAGTTTTTAAGATGTATGACGGCTAATGGAAACCTTGACCTAAATATATATATATATATATATATATATATATATATATATATATATATATATATATATATATATATATATATATATATATATATATATATATATACTATATATATATATATATATATGCGTTTGTGTGTGTGTGTGTGTGTGTGTGTGGGTGTGTGTGTATTAGTAGTAGTAGTGTATTGTAGTATATGAAGTAGTATGCCAAAAGCCTCAATTCTTTCGTAAGGAAATGAATAGCAAAATGAATTCTCTCTCTCTCTCTCTCTCTCTCTCTCTCTCTCTCTCTCTCTCCCCTCTCTACTCTCTCACTCCTCTCTCTCTCTCTCTCTCTCTGTTTCTCTCTCTCCTCTCTCTCTCTCTCTCTAATGCTTCTTGCGCTTCCGAGAGAGATGAATGGAAGACATTTCAACATGATAAAGCACAAGAAAAAAAATTAGTTTTCTTCTTCTTCTTCTTCTTCTTCTTCTTCTTCTTCTTCTTCTTCTTCTTCAATTGACAAAATTTATTTCTAACCTTAATATCTAATTCTTTTTGTTCTTTACTATTTACTTTCTTCTTAAGCATTCGAATCGTTTTCCTTCGTTATCTCAACCATCCTCATTACTTATTCCTCCTTCCGTATTACTTATTCAACGATGCAGGGTTGGTAACGAAATGGTGGATAAAATAAAAGATTACAAAAATATCATTCGGTAATTTGAGGGTCTTTATCGGGCGGTGCGATATTTATCACGTGATCGGTAACGTAAAAGGCCATTTTAAGAGTACTTCACAGAACCTCTTTTATGAAAGCTGAAACTCATAGTAATATTTTATACAATATATGTTTCAGTATAAGAAGCCTCTTATAGACCCAATTTTTTCATTTATATATATATATATATATATATATATATATATATATATATATTCGGTTTACTATATTTTCAATTATTTATACTATGATATGTTAAAATTATAATTAAAAACTTCATATTTATTGTTAAAATATTAATTTATTTATTAACTTTATTATTTTTAAAATAATTATACTTAAATTTTAGTAGAAACGTTATTCAATTGTTTCCCTGTAATATTTAACCAATTGAGCAAGGCGCATATGTATCGCGCAACCTCCTTGATCATATTATTATAAAAAACAAGGATAAGTAAGTACTTGTGACCATCGTTCGGAAAAAAAGTTGTTTTTGTTTATATGCAACTTCTAAATTGTTAAACATATAAAAGTGCAAGTTCTACTTAAATTAGACTATAATCCCAACCTAGTTTATGTTGGGAAATATTTATGTAATACTTTTCTCTAATTGAAATTCCTTAAGTTAAAAATATAGAACAGTGCAATATCGTTCTGAAAGTCAAATTAATTTTTGAAACTACCATCATTAATTGCTCCTATCTTATGATTCAATGCAAAGGATCTCTGTAATTATAATTTATTATTTCGAGGTAGAGCCTGGCCAGGAACTGTTTTGGGTAATAAATTGGTAGGTCCTAAGCATATTAAAGTTGCCGTAATTATTTATAAGGTAAGACACTTTTATATTTCTTTATTAGTGTTAATCAGTTTTATTTTAAATATTATTTCCAAGAAGTATATGTTCAATTTTGTTGAGTTTGGTATTATTTATAACTTAGCAAAGTTAACATATATTTTTTATTTCAAAAATTAATTTTCAACTCAGAAAAAGTTTCTATTTTCGTATCGAAAAATTGCATTACGTATTCATAGTAGAAATATTCATATTTATACTGTGACGTATTGTTCTTAGAAAGATCGATATTTTCAATATCGATAGTGGAGCGATATTGCTTTGTTCGATATTTGTATCGAGTATGTATCGATATATCGATTACATATCGATATTATAAATTATTCTCGAAGGCTGAATGTAAATTTAAGTGTGAATTTTGTTAAATTGAAATGGATTTTAAGCATTTCTAGTGTAAATATATGAAAAAAAGTGATAGTGTTAGTAATTGGTGAAAGGATAGTTTATAATAATCATATATTAAAGCAAATTTATGCTAAAATTAGAAATTAAGTTTGTTTACAAGCAGTACATGCGTGCGAATAGGCTATAGCTATTGAAAATTATAAAGCTGCCTATTTAATGAATTTGGATTTCATTTATTGGTTAAGAAAATTATTAATATTAAGGTATAGTAATTAAATTATGCTACAAATAGTAAATTTTATTATAGGCTAAGTTGATATACCTAATCAAAATTATGGGCCTAACTGATGAAGAAGCTCAAGCTTTAAGCTCTTGTAAAGCTTCTGTTAAAGCTTTGATAAGAAAAAGAGCTATTTCTAAAGCAAAAATTACTAATAATTTAAAAAAGTTAACTGCTTTTGGTAATGAAAATAAATTAACAGAGCCTCTATTTAGAGCTGTAAATACTGATATTGAGAAAGAAGTCTATTCTATTAAAAGTTTGGATGATGAGATTGTCATACTGTTGTCTGATAATAATGTAGATAATTTAGATCCTTCTTATTTTAATTCTGAGCTTGAAGGTCAAGTAGATTACCATTTTGAGTTGTCAGCTGAGTTATTGTCCTTAGAAAAATATTTTCCTAAAGAAATTGTAAAAATAAATGAGAGTGTAAATACTGATAATTTTTTGGATTTAATAAATAAGGTTAATATAAATGATTCTAAACTGCCTCAGTTGCAGTGCGAAGTATTTGATGGATTGGGAAAAAATAAATTACTTTTTTCCAATTTCCTTAATAAATTTAATAATTTAATCGGTAATAAGAGTAATTTAACCAATTCAGTAAGGCTTACTTATTTAATTAGTTTTTTAAAGGATTATGCTCTTAAAGTAGTAAGCCATCTGTCTATTACAGATGAAAACTATGACATAGCCTTAAGGTTATTAAAGAAAGAATTTCTTGATAGGCCTTTCATAATTAATGAAAATATAAATAATATTTTAGATCTTAAGGTTGATGAAGGCTATGATGAAGGCTTTTTGAAATTGAAAGTGTATATAAATGAACTTAGGTCAATGATTTATGAACTTAAGAGTTATGAAGTAGACTTTTTAGAAGCTGATACACCTGGAAGTCTACTCTTGAGTAATATAATATTTCAAAAATTGCCTAAAGTGTTTAAAAGTGAATTAATACATAAAATTACAAATAATTATCCTACTTTGGTACAAATTTTTGATCATTATAATGAGGTTATTAATACTTTAAGTATTTTGTCCCAAAATAGGAAGGATGTATCAACCAAAGCTAAAGTAAATAAAGTTTTTCAAGCTACTAAAGCTCCTAAATCTAGTACTCTTCAAAATTTTAAAACTGTAAATAATAGTAAAGATTCTAAAATGTATGTAAATAATAAAATAGAAACTCAAACTTACAACCCTACAATTTGTAAGCTATGTCAATTAAAAAATCATCCTCTCTATTTATGTGACAAGTATCCAACAGTGCCTCAGCGTATAAAACGTGCCAAAGAGCTAAACATGTGTCATCATTGTGGAGGTTTGGGTCATGTGCCTGAAAAATGTTATGGTATTAAAAATAAATTAAGATTTAATTGTTTTAAGTGTAAAGCTAATTCCCATATAACAGCTTTTTGTCCCAATGATATCCCAAATGAGCAAAATGAGTCTGTTAGCTCCTTATGTATAAGTTTCCAACAAAATGTGGATAAAGTGTATTTGTTGCCAACAATTTCCTTTCAACTCTTTAAAGGCAACAAAAAGGTTACAGTAAGAGGAGCAATAGATACATGTAGTCAACGCTCTTACATATCTAAAAATGCCATGACAGGTTTAATTAATAATTTTGATAATTTACATGAATTAGAGTACAATATTCAAACTTTCATTGGTGCAAAACAGCGAAATTTTCAGCAATTGTTATTGGGTTTACAATTTAATGATCGGGAAGTTTTTAGCATGCCTTTCCTCATTGACAATGATTTAAATTTAAATTATAGAATTCACGGCATGAATAAAGCGGTTGAAAATTTTAAGAAAAATGGTATTCCTTTAGCTGATTCTTCTTTTTATGACAGTGGAGACCATGATATGTTTGACATAGATTGTTTATTAGGCACAGACATTATTCAATTTCTTCCTTCTTTTAATTTAGTTAATATAATGTCTGGAAGTTGTTTTAAAATTGCAAATAAGTTTATACCTATAGGTAATGTTCAAAATTTTTTAACCAGAAATCAAATCATAGAAGTAAGTAAAGTGAATATGCAGTCTCCATTGATAGAAGAGGAGGAGTCTGCTTTAGTAAATGAAACCATTGTAAATTTGATTTTAAATCCTATTAAAAGTTATTTTCACCCTTTTGATAATATTTATGATGATTCTGAAGTAGAACATGGACTTGAATATTTGTTGTCCATGGAGAGTGTTGGTATTCCTACTAAAGAGGATAATGATCTAGCCTCTTATGATGAGATCATGATTAAAAAATTTAAGAATGATATTTCTTTCCAGGATGGCAATTATTATGTCAAACTTCCTTGGATAGAAGAAAAAATTAAAAATGTTGCTTCAAATTTTGATATTTCTTTGAGAGTATTAAATAGAGTCTATTCTTCTCTTAAGCAAAAAGGACTTGTAGAAAGTTATAATAATATTTTTTCTCAATATTTGCAAGATAATATAATTGAAATTGTAAATATTCCTAAATTTAAGAGATGTGATTATATATTTATACCTCACAGACCTATAATAAGAAGTGAGGAGCAGATCACAACTAAGATAAGACCTGTCTTTAATTGCTCTTTTAAAATATCTAAAGACAGCCCTTCCTTGAATCAGGCTTCTTATGCTGGTTTAGATTTAATGAACTCCCTTTTAAAATTACTTTTAGTATTTAGAACTAATAATTATGTTGTCCTTAGTGACATTAAACAAGCCTTTTTGTCTATCAAATTAAGAGACGAATATGACAAAAACAAATTCTGTTTTTTATGGTATCAGAAAGATGAATTAATCTCTTTCAGGTTTAAAACTTTACTGTTCGGTTATACAGCGTCCCCTTTCATTCTCCATTATATAATGAAACATCATGTAGAAAAGTTCCCTGATGATAAGTGTAGGGATATCTTGTCTTCTAATTTTTTTGTAGACAACCTGATTTTTACAGGCAATAATTGCAAAGAATTGGAAAAGTTGTACCATCTTACTTTTGAAAGAATGAACCAGGGTGGGTTTGAACTTCGCTCTTGGAATAGTAATTGTGAGCAGTTGTGTGAGAGTATGAGAATGGATGGTAGGTATGTGGAGCATGAAAATGAGTATGAAAAGGTGCTTGGGTATAAATGCAATTTAAAGAAAGATTCCTTGCATGTGTCGTCAGTAAGTTATAGGAGCTCGTGTAGTACAAAGCGACAGATACTTTCTGAAACTTCCAAGTTGTTTGATCCTTTAGGACTTACAATACCTATTACCGTAAGAGGGAAGTTGTTAATGAGAAGTGTTTGGGAAGCTAAAAAAGAATGGGATGAAAAATTACCTGGGGAAATGTTGACTGAATGGGGTAAACTGAAGGAGGATTTAAATGAATTGAGTAAGATTGAGTTTCCACGTCAAGTTGTGAATGAAAGTGAATCCTATGGTCTGAATATATTTTGTGACAGTTCTGCTAAATGTTATGGGTTTGTTGCATATGGTTCAAGTGAAGGAAAAAATAACCTTTTGTTTGCCAAGGCCAAAGTAACACCTGTTAAAAAGACCTATAGTATTCCAACCTTAGAACTATTAGGAGTCCTTTTAGCTTTAAAATGCATATCCACTATTTTAGACTCTTATTTTAACATCATTTTTGAATATGTAAATATAGGTGTGGACTCACAAGTAGTTCTTAATTGGCTTTTGACAGGTGAAACCAAGGTCAAGGCTAAGTATGTTAATAACAGGTTAAAAGATGTTATCACTTTGTGTGATGACATCAGAAGTAAATATAAACTAAAAATTATTTTTAACTATGTGCAAACTGCTCAAAACCCAGCAGACCTTTTGACCAGGGGTTTAACTTTTAAACAATTTGCGAAAAATTTAAATATGTGGAAACATGGTCCAGAGTGGCTTTGTAAGGATCTGGAGAGGTGGCCAAAATTTCCAATGCTTTCACTTTCTCCAGAATTTAGTAATTTTGCTACATTAAATTTTAATACTAATGTAATTAATAATAAACATAATAATATTGATGAAATATTGGAAATAAATAAATTTAGTAAATTTGAAAAAGTAATAAATATAACTAGTTATTTGTTTATGTTTCTAAGCAAAATTACTAAGGAAGACCCTTGCAAAAAAGCTCTTAAATATTGGATCAAAAAAGTACAAAACTCTTCATATACTAAAGAGATTGCATTTTTAAAATCGGATCAAAAGGGTGCAATACCTAACCTAGTTAATAACTTAAATTTATTTTTGGATGGTGATGACATTTTAAGATCAAAGGGTAGAATATCTAAATGTACATACTTTAATTATGATATCAAAAATCCTATCCTTTTGTCAAGATACCACCACTTCACCACCTTATTAATTTTGAAGGCTCATAAAAAAATGCAGCATTTGGGATTAGATAGTACATTAAATTATATTAGAAACCAAGGTTTCTGGATTCCCAAAGCTCGCATAGCAATAAAAAAGGTCTTAAATCAGTGTATGTTATGCAAAAAAATCAATGTGCATGCTTTTAAATATCCTAAGTGCACTGACATCCCTAAACATCATATGAATTTAGTAATGCCTTTTAAATTCACAGGCATTGACTTTACTGGTCATATATTTGTGACTAATGAGACTACAGGTAAACTGGACAAGATGTTTATCCTATTATTCACATGTCTTAATGTAAGATCAATTCATTTAGAACTAGTCCCTGACATGGGTGTGACAAATTTTTTACTAGCTTTTCAAAGGTTTTGTAACCTATATACCATCCCAGATTTCCTTTACTCTGATAACGCTAGAACATTCGTGAAAGGGGCAGACATCTTGTCTAGGGCTCTGGGGTCCAATGAATTCAGGGATGAACTCAAAATTAACAATATTAAGCATATTCGTATTCCCAATTATTCAGCTTGGTGGGGGTCTTTTTATGAGCGTCAAATACGGACTTTGAAAGTTTGTATGTATAAAGTTATTGGTAGGAAGAGGTTAAATTATTTCGAACTTTTAACAACTTTGTCTTTTATAAAAAATGCTATTAACAGCAGGCCTCTCACATATAGATCAGAAGCTAGTGATCTTGAAACCATAACTCCTAACTCATTCATTCGTTTGAATTGTAATACTTCTCTTATTTTAAAGGATGCAAATGAAGAAGTCTGGAAGGAACCTGACAGGGGTTCTTTAGAAAGCACTCTTGATACTCAAGAGCAATTATTTAATCAGTTTAAACAACTATGGTATGAAGCTTACCTATTAGATCTAAGGGAAGCTATGACTGATATATATCAAATCTCTTGGGAAAATAAAATCAAAGTAAATGATATAGTGCTAATAAAATCCATCTTAAAGCCTCGTCCCTTCTGGATGATGGGTAGAGTTATGGAGGTTGTAATTGGTTATGACAACAAAATAAGAACTGTTAAAGTTAAACAAAGTAATGGACAAATATTATACCATTCAATAAGTAATTTGTATCCATTAGAATTGTCCTTAATAATAGATAAAGTCTCTAATGATAAAGATAAATCAAATAATGATGATAAAGCAGCTGATGACTCGGAGGCAGTAGTTGGTAGACCTAAACGTCAAGCAGCCCTAAAGTGTGACAAGCTCATTAAGTCCAAACTAGACTCATTAAAATAGTCATTGTAGCCCAAGGCTACAATCTCTCTCTGGGGAGATTGTTAAAATTATAATTAAAAACTTCATATTTATTGTTAAAATATTAATTTATTTATTAACTTTATTATTTTTAAAATAATTATACTTAAATTTTAGTAGAAACGTTATTCAATTGTTTCCCTGTAATATTTAACCAATTGAGCAAGGCGCATATGTATCGCGC
>JABUQX010142189.1:5000-7500 GCA_015478945.1 Trachelipus rathkii
TTAACCATATATAGCAACTTAACAACCTTATATATATTTTATATATATTTATAACTATATATTACTAATAACATTTATTGTATAACTAACTTTAATTAACCAAGTTATTAATAATTTCTATCTAATTATAATTTATAATATAATTGTTATTATGGTTACTGATGGCAATGCCATATATTGTTCTACTTTAAATAATGCTAACAATAATATAATAATAACAATGCAATATTGACAAGTGGCATCAGTGATAATAATAATATGGGTGTAGACGGGATTTCTCTTGGGGAGAGAAGGTGGATGATATATATATATATATATATATATATATATATAATATATATATATATATATATATATATATATATATATATATGGATATATATATATATATATATATGTATATATATGTATATGTATATGTATATATAATAATAATATAATATAATAATAATAATAATAATAATATATATAATAATATATATGTAATAATAATATGTATGGATAATATATATATATAATATGTAATAATAATATGTATATAATATATAATAATAATATATAATAATAATAATATATAATAATAATATATATATATGTAATATATATAATAATAATATATATATATATATATTATATAATAACTTAATAATAATAATATATATATATATAATATATATAATATGTATGTATATATTATTATCATTCTAAACACCGTGTCGCATAGAATACTGGGTAGTCTCAATCGCAGATGTGGTTTACTACTCCTGCGACCGTTCACAGGAAGAGTAAAATAGCAGAAGAAGGTTCCCAGCTTCAAGAGCCATGCGAAGATAATCTTCATATTGACCAACTGCGTTGAAACCTCCACTTTTAGACCAGAAATTATTCATAGCAGCTTCTTTATTTTCAAGTATAAATAATATTTTTATTCATTTATGTCAAAAAGGATTGATATGATAATTTTGACGCTCCTCAAATAAATTATTTAGGATACCGCTTTATTTGTCTATTTAATATCATTAAAATTTCCAAAAGAACTGAATTAAAAATTTTGTTGCTCCTCCTCTTGAGTTCGTTAAATAATTAATTTCTATTATTTTATAATCTGATTTTAATTTAAATTTTTTTATCGAATAAAATTTTAAATATTTTAAGTAGATTTTGATAAATTTTGTTAGCTGCTTCCAAACAACAATCTGGTCTCAACAAATGCGTCACATTTTCTTTACTCTGACAATCTGACAAAACAAAAGACCTTCTAGAACTCTCTTTAATAGTCCCGTTGAAGTTTTTCATCTGTCTTCTTTACTCTTTATCCTAGATCTTCTCTTTTCTTCTTTTTTCCATTTCCCTGCTGTTTTTAACACGTCCAACTCCAACGACAGTCAGCTATATATATATATATATATATATATATATATATATATATATATATATATATATATATATATATATATATATATATCTTTTTTCTTCTTATATAATATATATATATATATATATATATATATATATATATATATATATATATATATATATATATATATATCTATCACCTCCATTTTCAACCGCCAAATGCTATCGACATACTGAGAGTTCCAGCGGAGAATACTGTCTGAAGAAGCTAGCTGTATAAAAAGCACACAGCTAGTTGACTTCAAGCCAATATGAAAACGAAAACACATTAAAACTATAAAAAAAATGTATGTTTATAATACGTTAGTAATTACTCCTTCAGTTTTCTACTAATAGAAGCCCTTAAAAACGTCGTCTGGCAATCATATAAGGTTCAGTTTTTTATTTCGCCAAGATTTAAGGGGGGCAAGTGCCCCCCCTGCCTACACCCATATATATATATATATATATATATATATATATATATATATATATATATATATATATATATATATATATATATATATATATATATATATAACTATATATAATATATATATATATATAAGTGTTATGCAATTTGGCGAGACCAGCCTTTTCGATATGAAGGAATAGAGGTATAGGTCTGAAACTTGGAATATAATCTATATATGGGTTAAGCTCGAAACAGGGTAAATTTCAAGTCTCTAGGATGTATATAGAGGGGGGTCGCCCCCGAGAGCAAAGGTGAAATATAACGCTACGCCCTTGTTGCTGCTTCCTTTTCTGAGTAAAGATTAGGCTTAACGATACCCAATCGAACAGGTGGATCACAGGCGAGTTTTGGTGACCGTAGGTCACCCCTAAGGGGGTGCTGCCCCCTTAGCGCCAAGGTCAAATTCGTTCTGAAAACCATGTTAGGCTTAACGTATCGGGCTAAAATTTGAATGTGAGCTATATGATGACGTAATCTCGTCGGAGACGAGATTACGTTCCCCTGCATCCCCCCGTAAGGGGGACGTAGCCCCCCTAAAAAATTAAAATTATCGAAGAAGAAAGGAAGAAGAAGAAAGGAGTCGGAGTCGGAGACGGAGTTGGATTCGGACTCGGAGTCCAGAGACCCCCC
>JABUQX010142189.1:12500-23414 GCA_015478945.1 Trachelipus rathkii
TAGTCATATTTTTAGTGAGGATCCACTTTTCGTAATTAATTTAGTATTTTTACCATTGTTTATAAGAATTGAGTAATTTTATCATCAATTCAATACTTTTTAGATTGTAAAATTATTTAGAATAATTTTATGAGTTTTTGCAATAATATTTAATATTGTAAGTTTATTTTGAATAATTTTAAGAAAGATTGTAAAATTATTTATAATAACAATATACAGGTAAGCGTTTTAAGAGAGAATGGTATAAAAGAGCGAGCTTTATACATACAGTGGTTCATTCCCTGTTCATTCTTTGTTCGCCGCTCTTCGTATCAAGACTCTTGACGTGTATTACTTAAGTTTAGTGAGGATTAAAGGGTTTAGAATATCTATTCATTATTTCATTACTACGAAACCTTCCTGGTACAACTTTGGATTTACTGAAGGATAGTAAGAAGAAAAAGGAATAGTAAGGACCTTAGAGAAGACTTCACTTATTCTTGAGGACCAAAAGAAGATTCAGGAGGAAACTTAAGAGGAAAGTAAGGAAGCTCTTATACAACGGCTGAAGCTGCTCGACGGGAATTTAGGAAGATAGAAGTCCGCCAGAAGAATCAAAGCCAGTAACGACCTGGGAAGTGTCACAACCCTAGACAACGACCTCAGAAGGAAGACCACACATCTGTTGGAGGGCCGCGGAGGTACAAGGGACGGACTTATTGTGACATAATTGGTCGGCCTGTCCGGGATAGCTTCTGAAAGTAGAGAAGCGAAAACTTAATTGGGGGGCCTGTTCTATGATTGATCAGTGATACACTGGAAATTTCAAACGAAAATTTGACTGGATACTTCTAACAAATTCACCGTCCTGTGGAAGTGTTCTATAAACTTTGAAAACTTACGAAAAAGAATGGATTATAACTTGTTGTGTAAGTTATGTCAAGAGTATGGTCTGAAGGGTAAGGAGGCCAGGGAATTCATAGCAGAAGAAAGAGCTGCTGAGGCCGCGAGGCGAAAAGAAGAACGAGAGGCTATTGAGAAGAGAGCCGAGAGAGAGGCCCTCGAAAGAGAGAAGGAACGCCTCGAAAAAGAGAAGGAACGCGCATATGAGCTTAAGAAACTGGAATTCTTGCTGGATATGCAACCTCCTATAGAAGTAAAGGAAAGGATGTCAGAGAGAAACTTTCCATGTTCCGATTTAGAAAAGGAACGATTAGAATACAATGAAGTCGAGCCAGATTTTGTTGACACCGCCGAGGACTTTGAAGAAGTTGCCGAGGAAAATGGTGTCGAAGTTAAACAAGAATCTGAGACTTCGAGAGAACAGAAATGGGATGGAAGATACGCCAAGCGTAAGTTTAATCAAGGAGGCGCCCACGCGCGAGGAAATATAAAGGAAGTAAAACCACCGGACTGCACAGTCGAGGGAAAAGCTGAATCGGCAGCGTTGAGAACCGAATTAGAAAATTTAACGGGAGAGGACGAACCTCCAAAAATAGAGGATCAATGTGGAGTCGAACGGACACTGTCTCCTATTTGGTCAACAGATTACTCAGAAGGATCTAAACCTGACATTGAAAGACTAGGAACGGAAGATGAACCAAGAATTGATTCAATAGAAGTTGTTCTGATTTGAATTCGAAATTTAATGAAAAGACCCAGCACTTTGCAACTCCCTTAGTTACAGGAGATTCTGCCCACGTGTGGCGTGATGTTAAGACAACCGACGGAAAGTGTTGTAAAAAGAAATTGCAAGAGAAAGGGTCGGAGTTCGACAAGTCACCTCTAACGTAGTTGACAGAAATCTTGGAGCCCACAGAAGTATGGGAGAACGTGATCGTAACCACGGCAGTAGAGGAAAAGATGTCACTGAAGAAGCGAACTTTAAAAATTCGCGAAAGAAGCTAGAGATGAACGAAAATCGTCCAGATAATTTGGAAAATAAGATGCAGACACTATGCTTATTGGGTGAAGACTATGCTTTGCAGACTTCGGTTTTAAAATATGATGTATCAAAAGAATTGACGATAGGGGAAGATGTGGAAAATAAAACCAATGAACCGTGTGATGGAAAGAATGTTCTATCGAAAAAGAAAAGATGTTGTTTAAAGGAGAAGATGATCCTTCAACTTAAAGCATCAAAGTGGAACCACATACAACGATCAAGAGCACTTCGAAACGATAAGACTGAAGAATCGTTAAGAGTAAACATCAAAATGCGAATTCAGATTAAAGGACACAAGAATTTCAAGACGAGAAGATGTAAGGGCGGAATACCTTACCAGAATTCATCTGTAAGTTGTGATGAAGAAGAGATGTATCCACAGAACCCGTATCTTCATCTTAATAAGGGGGATATTATCACAGATGAATCCAGACATAAGAAAAGGTTAAGCTACATTATTACCATTAGGAATGCTTTTAGTCATATTTTTAGTGAGGATCCACTTTTCGTAATTAATTTAGTATTTTTACCATTGTTTATAAGAATTGAGTAATTTTATCATCAATTCAATACTTTTTAGATTGTAAAATTATTTAGAATAATTTTATGAGTTTTTGCAATAATATCTAATATTGTAAGTTTATTTTGAATAATTTTAAGAAAGATTGTAAAAATATTTATAACAATATACAAGTAAGCGTTTTAAGAGAGAATGGTATAAAAGAGCGAGCTTTATACATACAGTGGTTCATTCCCTGTTCATTCTTTGTTCGCCGCTCTTCGTATCAAGACTCTTGACGTGTATTACTTAAGTTTAGTGAGGATTAAAGGGTTTAGAATAACTATTCATTATTTCATTACTACGAAACCTTCCTGGTACAACTTTGGATTTACTGAAGGATAGTAAGAAGAAGAAGGAATAGTAAGGACCTTAGAGAAGACTTCACTTATTCTTGAGGACCAAAAGAA
Organism: Trachelipus rathkii; assembly: GCA_015478945.1. NCBI lineage: Eukaryota > Metazoa > Arthropoda > Malacostraca > Isopoda > Trachelipodidae > Trachelipus > Trachelipus rathkii. The sequence goes on from JABUQX010142189.1 coordinate 15,394, forward strand.
GATTCAGGAGGAAACTTAAGAGGAAAGTAAGGAAGCTCTTATACAACGGCTGAAGCTGCTCGACGGGAATTTAGGAAGATAGAAGTCCGCCAGAAGAATCAAAGCCAGTAACGACCTGGGAAGTGTCACAACCCTAGACAACGACCTCAGAAGGAAGACCACACATCTGTTGGAGGGCCGCGGAGGTACAAGGGACGGACTTATTGTGACATATATATATATATATATATATATATATATATATATATATATATATATATATATATATATATATATATAACATATATATACTGCTCTTCTTATATATATAACTATATGTAATAACCATATATATATATATATATATATATATATATAAATATATATAACTATATATATACATATATATATATATATATGCTCTTTTATATATGCGCTGCTGCTGTATGCCAGCAACTTAGCCAGCAGCAGCAACCTTATATAACCAACCAACAATATGGCATAACAACAACAACAACTTGCTGCTGCCCATATACTACTACATATAATCTGTGTACCTAACCAAACTTTTATCATAACCTAGACTTAAAAAGTCGTACAGTACGACCTATCTAAACGGATCGTCGTTGCCGTAGACACTAGACCCCAACCTAGATAGATGGTTGCATCGTTGCCGAAAACCTAGACCTAACATAGATGGATTGTCGTTGCCGTAAAACCTGACCTAACCTAGATAGTTTGTTTTTAAGTAAAAAATTAATAATATTTAAGTTTAATAAATAATGGACTCACAGGAAATGTTCAAATCTCTCATCTTTAGGAAGCTTTCTTTGCCACATAAATAATAACGTCAAATAGGCGAGTAGATGTTGTTTCCTTCTGCCTCGTGTTGGAATATTTAATTTGCCGGTTTCGTAATTTCACATTCTTTCTTCCACTTTTCACAAACTTTTTATCTACTATCAAACGAAAATGTTGCAACAATATGTTAAAACTGTAAAATCATTTTCACAAAAGTTCGAATAAATGTCCTTTAAATTCCTTATTTACAATAAATAAGAACACAAAGATGTCGACCTAACGCTTCAAAAAGAGTTTAAAAAATTAATGGGGATTCGTATTTATCATATATAAGTTTCATTTGAAACGTTCTATGTAGCCAAAATAAATATAACCCATGTTAACAAATCTAGTTTATTCCCAAATGGGTTTCCTCGATATTTTATGCTAAGCCAAATATTGATAAATATCGATTTGAGGGTCAGAAAGAATCTTAAGTTTATCCATATATATATATATATATATATGTAACTTAGCAGCAGCAGTAACCAACCTTGCCTTGTATATAGCCAGCAACCCTTATAACTGCTATAGCACCTATGCTATATATATGCCTTATGTAGCATATATAACATATATACATATATATATATACTTAACTTTAAAGACATAATCTGCTCTGCTCTAACATATATATATATATATACTTACGTACTTACTTACATCTGCCCCTGGCCACCTCAGTGGAGGACCACACTGCTTCCGGGAAGCCAGCCACCACTCTTGGGAGGTTCCATTTTGAGAAGGAAGATATGAGAAATCGTCACGGGAGGGCGTCAGGCCGGGCACCCAAGGAAGGAGGTGCTCCATTGTGTCCTAGGAAATGTGACATCTGGTGCAGGTGGGAGGTAACATTGTCTAGTTTGAATCTATATTAATATATATTGTAAGAGTTTTGGGTGGTGACCTTGCTCTGCTCCCAGGCCGGGTCAATTTGAATGGCTACAGACAATTACGATTCTTATATAGAGGGGCATTTGCGGAGGGGGAGTTTAGTAAGTTGTTATTGGGGTGGTTTTGTAGGTATGTGTTAGTTAGATGTGTATGGATATGTGCAAGCCATGACCTATTGGGAGGGGAGGGGGAATAATGTTGTGTAGATGTTATTATAAATTTAGCTGGTGAGTAGGGTGGGGATTTTTAGTCTGTGTCAGGAGGGGTTGGAGTATTTGGTGACATGGGTGGGTTGGATTTAGAGTTTTCTGGTAGTTGAGTCCCCACCATCTCTAGGTGGGTGGAGATAGGAAGGATGTAAGTTTCGTCATGTAAATGTTTGATGGGGGTAGTGTTTTAGTGCATCCAGTGATGATTCTAAGGGCGATTGTTTTTGTGTGATTTGTAATTTTTTTGAGTTAGATTTTGACAGTGCAGGGAACCATGCGGAGGAGGCATAGTTTATATTTGTTCTGAGGGGAGTTGTTTATAGAAGTGGTGAAGTAAGAAGAGGTGTATTGTTTCCTGTCACTGAGATTGTATTGGGGAAGGGTTCGAGGAGGGTATTTAGTTTCCGTTGGGTTGATGAGGTGGCGAGATTTGAATGGAAATCAGGGGGGGGGGAGAAATGTCATGTGTGTCATCCCGGTAAGTCCCTAATATTTTGTGGTTTTTGTTTAGGGGAGGGAATTATTGTTCAGGAGAACTATTAAGATGGAGTGAGGATTGGTGGCGTTCAGGTGTTAGGTGGGGTTTTGGAAGTTGTGAGGGGAGGCGGTCATTCTGTTGGAGTAACCAAGTTTCTAATTGTTGTAAAGTATTCTTGGGTGTGATGAGTGGCTATATTTACGTCTGGATGTTGGAAAATGAGGCTGATATCATCTGCGTATGTATTAAGTTTGGTGGATTGTGGTGGATAGGGATGGGCAGGTCTGCTGTGAAAGATTGATGAGGAATGGAGAGAGAATGGCGCCCTATATATATATATATATATATACATACTTATATATATATATATATACTATATATATATATATATATATATATATACTATAACATTGATATATATATAACATATATACATATATATATATATATATATATATATATGGGCGTAGTCAGGATTTTCATTAGGGGGGGCAAAGGTTGAGCGATATATATATATATATATATATATATATATATATATATATACTATAATATATATATATATATATATATATATATATATAACCAACAACATACTATATATCTTTAACTGCTATACTGCTGCTATATATATGCATAACATATAGCAATATAGCATATATATATAATAATATAACTTATATATATATATATATGCTATAGTAGTTGAGAGAGTGCAGAGGTAGGAGTTATAAATGTTTAGAAAATGTTGCAAATGTTGCAAAGCAGCATTTGCAACGTGAACGATTACCAGCGCTTTGTATGAACAACATATGGATATTCAATATACTTTATGTAGGTTATTTATGTCATTATATATATATATATATATATATATATATATATATATATATATATATATATATATATATATAGCCTTAACATATATATATATATATATATATATGTATATATATACATATACACTATATATATAACATGTAATGACCTTAACAACATAATATATATATATATATATATATATATATATATATATATATATATATAACTCTTTGACTAACTACTCTAACTATATATATATATATATATATATATATATATATGCTATATAAATATATATATATATATATATATATATATATATATATAACTATCTTAACTATATCTACTACAACTGCTGCTGCTGCTGCTGCTGCTCTTATATATATATATATTATTTACCCTACCCCATTTTACCCCACCCTCTTTTGTTATTTTACATACACTTGTGCGCTCCGCAGGGGCGCACACATGAGCGTTCGTTGATGACGCAGTCATCAACGTACGTGAGTTGTTATTTACACGTCTACACAATTGCATATACACACCCCTCACTCTTTCACTTACCCTTCACACCCTTTGTCTTTGTTGCTATGGCTACATCGCTTACCCTACCCCCCTTTCATTTTTTATTCTCCGCGTCATCTCGCACACACACCCACGTTTGCGCGCGCTGCCGTGGGTATTGCTCCGCAGGATTCGCACCGCTTTGCCTTTCGCTGCCTCCGCCTCCGCCTTCGGTCGCTCCGATTTTGGTTCGCTTTCCGCTTGCTTGCATTTGACTTGCCGCGTCAGATTTGCTAGTCATTTGGGAGGATGGGTTTTTCTACCCCTACTCCCCTTTTTCTCTGTTTACCCCCTCGCTTACGTCACTCGATATCAAAAGTTTTTCGCCGATCCGATGCGAACTCTGTCTTAGACGAGTGTTTCGGTAGTTCACAGTGACTCTTATTCGACCGCACTAAACGGTCATAAACTCCCTGATATTAATAATTTAAGTCATGATGCGATGAATCGAAAATAGCACGAGGCGGGTTCGAATACGTGCTATAAAATATATATATATATATATATATATATATATATATATATATATATATATATATATATATATATATATATATATATATATATATATATATACTTTTCTATATATATATACAAGGTGATTCAAAATTATGGTAAAATTGGCCCCTATTTAAAGTCCTTTGATATAGCAAATAATAAAATAGTATTGGAATAGCGAAACGCTTCTTTAGTTATTTCTTTATTAATTACTTCTAATGATTATTTTACAAGGACACAATTTAAGTGTTTTAACTATTGTTCAAAAAGAAATATTTATTCCTACAATATCAATTATTATTTAAATGTGTCTTTGATAACCTTACAAGTTATTATCCCGAGAGAGCAAAGCTGTTAGCTCTCCGGATTCTATTTTCTAACTGGCTTATCTCCCAAGGGCACGCCGTTGGTGACAGCGGCACCTCGGTGACCTTGATACTATACAAAAATAAAGAAAGAAACAATTATTTCGGCTTTTACAACAGGATTTATACAAGGTTGCCCTGACATATAACCTTTATCAATTTTATACTATGTATCGACTACGGTACATAATGGTTATCTTAAAAGTTGCCTGTAACACCCCCTTCTGACAATTTTTTAAAAAAGTTTAGGATAGAGGAGACAGTGGCTACTAAAGTTAGAGGGTAAAACAATAATTTTCACCTAAAATAATAGCTCTCCTACTGGAGGCAACTCTTCATTTTTATGTAACACCTTTACTTTAGGCGTTTTTACCATCTGAAAGAAAACGGATTAGTATTTTTATTTATTTATTTATTTATTTTCTATTTATTTATTTATTTATTTATTTATTTTTTTAAGTGTTATTTTCTCTTTCTAAATCTACTAAGTTATAATATATGCGAACGTTTCTTAAATTTTCTAAATGGGGCTTCCCATTTTTTTCGATAAGTACGTTCTGTTTATTAACTTTTATAACTTTAAAAGGGCCGACATAGCGAGGCGCTAATTTGCCGACATTAAACTGTGTCTGCCGTACTACGACAAACTTAGCTTCATGTAACCCTTTAGGCACAAAGACGTGTCGATTTTTATAATTGGTGTGTGGAGCCAGCGGCTGGGCTAAAAGAGCGGCTAGCTTTTTAACATATGCATTATATTCTATTGGGGCCGTCTCCGAAGCAGGATCAACTAATCCACTAGGTATTGCTATATTCTGGCCAAACATCAAGTTTGCGGGGCTGAGACCGTTCTTTGTTATCGGCGCGAGTCTCAGAGTGAACAACACCATAGGTAAGAGGCTCGGCCAGTCGGAAGGGCTTAAATCATGTTCCTGCAACATACATCTCAGACAAGCCAGCAAATTCCTATGACTTACCTCCAGGAGGCCATTACATCTTGGGTTTGAGCTACACGTAGTCCGGTGCTCCATTCCCACGGCCCTGCAGACTTCCTCAAACAGGCGACTAGTGAAATTAGCACCTAAATCCGAAATAATTACCTGAGGAATTCCACAGAACGGAAATAGCTCGTGAATGAATGCATTTAATATTTCTCCCGAATTTATTTCTTTGAGAGGCACAGCGAACAAGTACTTACTGTAGCGGTCAATTAACGTAAGTAGGTATTTGTACCCTCTCGCATTAGGTAACTTAAGGATGTCAACATGAACGGCTTCAAACTTCTTCGTCACTTCTTTAAAAACACCGTAATCAGGACTTATATACCTGTTGTTTGCTATTACTTTCTGACATGCACTTTGAGCACGTGCGGACAAACTATTTTATTTTTTTGTATGCATATTGTACAAAGCTTCTGTAATTCATTTTTATGCTCAGGAGGGTTTTATTCACACCCAAATGTCCTTTATTATGGTATTCGCTGATTACGTTCTGCACACTCTTTTCCGGCACAAAAACGCGCGAATAGTTTAAAGAGACATCGACCACTAATTCTATCTCCTTTTTGTTATAAAAGAATTTCTGCCTTATTAACTTCAAAGTTGTTTTCTCTCTCTTCGCCATCAGATCACTAAGGTATTTATCAGACTGTTGGTGCTGTCTAATTTCTTCAAAGTCCAAATCTCGTTTGAAATGCGAGACTAATATCTTTGCATTTTTATCAAACGTGGTTACTAAATTTATTCTGGCAATTTCCAATATGGCCGCTTCAGCGCACTTGCTGCCTTCATTTCGAACAGACAGATCTATCGGCGCGCTTTCATTCATTACCAAGTTAATAGCGCCTACGTCAGTCGCTATAGTAGCCCCAGCTGATTGCTCATTGGCCGTCGTGAATCGGTGGGCGGAGTCACAGACTACACTATTTGGACCAGCATCTTCTACCTCATCCTCATCTTCGGCAATATTATTCGCAAGTAAATATTTTAATAACGCATTTTGATTTTCGGTAATTAACTCCATCGTGATATTAAAAGTACTCAAAATAGCGAGTTCCCTCAATTCCCTAGCATTATAATTCTGTACATCATTAGCATGATTTATTTTATATACAAACGCACGAGAGCACGTACATATACGCACCGGCTTTCCCGCTAAAATCGCCCCATATTTCTTGAATAATTTTGTTAACCCTAATAATAGCTTATTTACTGGCAAATATCGTTTTTCTGTTGTATTAAAAGACCCACTATAAAAAGCAAAAGGAGTCCCATTCTCATCGTCAGACATAATTACCGTATTAAAAGCTTTATTATTTGCATAAATGTACACTTTGAGAGGCGCATCGACTGCTGGGAACCTGAGTCGTGAGGCGTGACGAATCGCTTGCTTTATATCTACAAAAGACTTCTCAGCCTCAGGCGACCACGTGATTTTTTTATTAGAGCTATTTTTTCTTTAAATTACTATACAAAGGCAGAGTTAGATTTGTAAAACACGGTATATTTTGGTGGTAAAATAATGAAATTCTGCCAACAAACGAACGCACTTCTTTTATGGTTACCGGGCGAGGAACATTAATTATTTCCTTAACTTTTTCAGACAATGGCGCAAGCCCTTCTTCCGTCAAGTCAAAACCCAAATAACTTAACCTTTTACTCCCAAATTCACATTTTTTATTAAACAAATTTTAAAATAATTTAATCTCTCAAATACTTGTTTAAGTACCACCACGTGGTCTGATAAATATATACACTATATTAATATATATATATATATATATATATATATATATATATAACTATATATAATATATATATATATATATATATATATATATATATATATATATATATATACTTCTTTGCTAACTATTTATATATATATAATATATATAACATATATATATAATATATATATATATTACTCTTCAATATATATATAACTTATATATATATATATATATATTTAAAGGAAAGTAAAATATGTTTTTATTTCAAAGCATTTACTATATAGCTAGAAACTAAATAACCAAGTTGACATATAAATTTTTAGCATCGAAAATATTTACAAATTCATCGAAACAGACATTGTTTAAAAAACATTTAATGAAATAAACACAATAGACTCCACATAAAATTAGAGTACGATGGTTGAACAGGCCGAGACATAGTTTTTATAATTTACATTATTATATTTTAAAAATGAAATGAGTATAATGATTATCCAAGAATAGAATTTTAAATCTAAGGAATCAATCAGGTAAGCTTAAACAGTTCTTCTCTCCTTGGCAGATGAAATCCAAGTGTCCTCCCTGATGTTACCACATGTCGAGCGATGTGTTGAATGCGAATCCACTATCATTTCTTCAGC
>JABUQX010142190.1:0-5000 GCA_015478945.1 Trachelipus rathkii
ATAGTCTCATTAGCAAACTATCTATGCTAACTATGCATTCCTTAAGATAAGAAATTTTGTTCCCAAAATATATTTTAAAAAACCTTTACTATAGTCTTGCTTATCCTCACCTACTATACTGTCTTTCAGTATGGGGTTGTGCAAGTGAATACCTGCTACAACCTCTAATCATTATGCAAAAGAAAATAATTCGTGTAATGTCAGGGCCCCGAAACTATCGTGAACACATAAACCCACTATTCAAAAATTTGTCTATACTAAAACTTCATGATATTTATACCCTAACAGTAAGTAGTCACATCTTTAAATTCACAAACGGAACTGCAAATGATCTTTTGACTAACATACTTGTACAAAACCAAACTTTGAGAACAAACAATCTCCGTAGCACAAATTCCCTTACCTTAGACAAAGCAAAATTCACCCTAATGAAATCGCGGAGGGCCATCTCATATAAGGGCATAAAATTGTGGAATAATCTTCCTAAAAATGTGCAGGAGTCACTCACCATTGGGTCGTTTCGTAAAAATATCAGAAGCTTCTTATTATCTAAATACTAACGAGGACATTCCTACTCTCGTTAGGTCATATTCTACGACGGATGGTGATGATTCCTATAGCAGTTATTAATAATTTTTGAACTCTCATTAGTTTCTCATAGAATTTAAAGGTCAATGATGATAGCCGTTTGATTATTATTATTATTATTTATATATATTATTATTATTATTATTATTATTATTATTATTATTATTAATCATGGTGGCATGTAATGATCATTTGTTCCCGTGTGTGTGTGTGTGTGTGTATTATTATTATTATTATTATTAAATGTAGTTATAATTGAATAATTATTATTATTGCTATTATTTTTATTACTAATGTTATTATTACTATTATTATCATTATATTTACTACTAGTTATACTAATAGTGTAGGTGGCATTGTTATTATTATTATTATTATTATTATTATTATTATTATTATTATTATTATTATTATTATTTGATTATTTATTATTATTAGTAGTAGTATTTTTGTATTATTATTATTATTATTATTATTATTATTATTATTATTATTATTATTATTATTATTATTTTTAGTACTGTATTATATAATAATGTTATAATGTGAAATGTTTATCATCATTAATACTGTTAGTTTTAGTTTATTACTATTATTATTATTATTATTATTATTATTATTATTATTATTATTATTATTATTATTATTATTATTATTATTATTATTATTATTGCTATTATTGCTATTATTGCTATTATTATTATTATTATTATTATTATTATTATTATTATTATTATTATTATTATTATTATTATTATTATTATTATTATTATTATTATTATTATTATTATTTTTGGGCTCAATGGACGAAAACGTCCCCTAGTAGCCCTTTTCTCATCTATATATTTCTATGTATTAATCTTATTATGTAAGCATAACTATGTATTATTTAGTGAGAATAAGGTATTTTTGATTTCTTTTTTGATTTTTTGATTATTATTCTCTTTTTAATATCCACAGATGTGGATGTGGGGTAAGGTGCATAACATGCACTCAAAGCATGCAGAACCATTCCTAGTGTATAAATAAGGGTAGTGGGACCCCAACCAAACTAACACTGTCACATACGCTATGGAAATTCTTTCTACCAAACACACATGGATTTATTATCATTATTATTATTATTATTAAAAATAATAATAATTACTGAGAATACAAATAATCAACAACAAAAAAAAGTTTAAAAATAGATGTTGCATAATAATAATAATAATGATAATAATAATAATAATAATAATAATAATAATAATAATAATAATAATAATAATAATAATAATATAATGATAATCATCATCATCTTCCTTTTTTTCCTTAAGACTGGGGGTAAGGTGCGTGACATGCATCGGAAAAGAAAAGCAGTAGAAGAATATGACACAAGTCGAAAAGAAAGCCCAGCCTTACCGCCCCTTCTATACCTATTAGTGAGAACTCGTCGCAGTAAGAAAATTCACCCTAGAGCTTCATGGGACCGCGACGGACCCTCACTATGGCATATCGTCAGTGTAGGACTCATCCCTTGGCCCAGGTGAGCCACAACCATACCCCCTCACAAAAAATCACCATTCTCTCCTATCATGCACCTTTCTTCTCGCCTCTGCCAAACTCACATTTCTCTCCTGCAGACATTCATTTACTGACTCAATCCACTTTTTCTTCAGTCTCCCAGCCGGTCGATTCCCAACACACTCGCCACAATACATCCGCTTAACCAACCAACTATCATTCATCCTTTCCACATGACCAAACCATCTAAACATACTTTCATTTATTCTCTCATTTATCCCTTTCTTCACACCACACAACTCTCTAATACGTTCATTCCTCATTTTATCAATTCTTCTCACACCTAGCACGCCCTTAAGATTGTCCATCTGAACCCATTGAACTTTAGATCTATACCTCTTATTCCAGACCATAGTCTCACTACTATACATTAACACAGGTAACAAGATACCCTCATGTAAGACCCTAGCGCACTCAAGACTAGGGTTGGGAAAGGAAAAAAACAAGCTCGTTTTTTTTCATGAAAAAAACACAGCTTGAAAAAAACGAGTAAAAATTTGTTTTTTTCATTTTTTTCAATTAAGTTGTGGAATTTACAGGTTTGAACAATTATATTATAAATTTTAGCAAATATGCTCTAATTTGGACATTTTTTGGTTCTAATTTCCTACAAGGTGGAAGCCCCTGAGTTTGTGTTCAAAATTTTTATGGATTTTCCATATTTTTATTTATATATTCTGAATTTTGATATTCATAATATTTTGTTTGTGGCTTCATTAATGTTTTTTTACTCTGTTTTAGCTTTCAGTAACATTTTTATCATAATTATTTAATGCATAATTCAAAAAGTCGTGTGTACTTTTTAAGGAAATAAAAGGTTGCAAAGGCCCTCGCATAAAATATAACTTTTGTTGTGTAGACGTTGCAAAAACTAGTATTTATTGCTCATAATCTAGAACTAGGAAATTCTGAAAAATTGCCAACTGAGAGAGATGATTATGCTAAGGCAGCTAAGCTTAAGAGTCCTGTTACTGCCCCTGCTCCTTCACCACTGTCATTCTCACACGATACTTCATACGACTGAGATATTAGACTTATCAGTCATATCAAAATTAAATGTGGCTGATCACGCTGATGAGCCCAGTGATAATGAGCTTGACAGTAGTCACAGCACAGTAGTCAGTACTCAGTACTCAGTAGTGACTGGGGTCTGGGGAGTGGGGACTAGTAATTAGTGAATCAAAAGTTGATATTCCAAAGCCAAATATTTAATTTAGTCATTCACTCATCCTCCTTCATTTACAATCTTGGTATAATTTTAATTTCAATATTTTATTATTTCATTTGCATCCCTTAAGTCACTTTTGAGTTTTGTCATTCAGACTCATTCTATATAAATATAATATACATTAATATTTAAAAGTAAATTATAAATATGATTATATGATACAAATGTAAAATACATAGTTAAATTAGTAAGTAGAAGCCTACAAACAGCAGTCTGCAGGCTACAACCTACTGTAAATTGTAACGAAAACAATTGATAGAATATAAGAGAAAGGTAGTTCTGCTATTTTATAAATCATAATGGAATATTTGTTTAATTTCAAGTATCCTTATATTTGAAAAATGAAAATACTCAAGTGAAATATCATATTAGCCTCTTTATATTTTTAAAAATACATTTGATGAAAAAAAAAACGAAAAAAAACTGAAAAAACGAAAAAAACATGAAAAAAACATGTTTTTTTCTTGAAAAAAACACGATTTGATAAAACGGTTTTTTTCCCAACCCTACTCAAGACTTAGTCCTTTTACATCCACCAACTATTTAATTGCACCAGCCACCTTCCTGCCATTCACAACTTTCCTACTACACTCTGCATTATCCGTTCCCTTTTCATCCAAAAATTATCCTAAATATTTAAACTCAGACGCTGGTTCCAGCTGTTCACCATCTAACATAACTTTACACCGAGGACTGTTCTCACTCACAGCCATAACTTTACTCTAATCTAGGTTTGCTTTCAAAAATCTCCTTTTACACACCCTGCTAAATCTCTATACCAATCCTCTCAAACTCTCTTCAGATTCGCCACACAAAACCAAATCATCCGCATATAATAGGTAGGGCACCCTCCACCCATCTCCATTCTCCATCATTCTAACATCATTTCCTGCCACTCCCATCTCTAATTCTTTCATAACCCCATCCAAATACAAATTGAATAACCAAGGAGACATAACACATCCCTGCCTCACTCTGTTATTAATATTAAACCAATCACTTTCGACACCATTTATTCTTACACACGTTTCACTATCGTCATACATTTGATTTCATTCAGAAGCCTACCACCAACACCATATATCACTAACACCTGCCATAGAGCTTTCCTATTAATCCTATCATACGCCTGTTGCAAATCCATAAAACCTATATACAATTTATTCTTCCTCTCCATCATTTCCTCAATCATTTGTTTCAATGTAAAGATTTGATCCATACATCCTCTACCACTCCTAAACGCACCTTGTTCTTCACCAATCACCCCATCAGTCACTCGACGAATTCTTTCGACCAAAATATCCATATATCTTCCCTACAATACTCAATAAACTAATTCCCCTATAATTCCTACAGTTCCCCTTATCTCCCTTACCCTTATATAAGGGTACTATTACTACTCTCCTCCAATCCCTCGGAACTATACCCTCCATAAACGCTTTGTTACACAACTTCCAAATCCAATCAATCACCATCTCGCCTCGTTCTTGATCATTTCACCAGTAATTTCATCTATACCTGCAGATTTACCGTTCTTCAACTTTCTCACTTTACCCATTACCTCCTCCTTGCTAATAACCTCATCCCCAAAATACCTATTCCTTCTTGCACCATCAAACCC
>JABUQX010142190.1:10000-12558 GCA_015478945.1 Trachelipus rathkii
GTAGGCAGGGATGTGCTATGTCTCCTTGGTTATTCAATTTTGTATATGGATGGGGTAAGAGAATTCGAGGTGGGGAGGGCAGGAAATGGTGTTAGAATGATAGAGAATGGAGGTTAGTGGAGGATGCCCTACCTATTGATATGCAGATGATTTGGTTTTGTGTGGTGAATCCGAAGACTTTGAGAAGATTAGTAGAGAGATTGGCAGGGTGTGTAAAAAGGAGGGGTTTGAAAGTAAAACGTAGATAAGAGTAAGGTTGCAAGGTTGTGAGTGAGGACACTCCTCAGTGAGTTGTGTGTTAGATGGTGAGCAGCTGGAACAAGTGTCTGAGTTTGTAAATATTTAGGATATATGTTGGATGAGAAGGGAACGTATGATGCAGAGTGTAAAGGTGAAAGTTGTAATGGCAGGAAAGTGGCTGGTAATTAAATCATTGGTGAATGTAAAGGGACTAAGTCTTGAGTGTGCTAGGGTCCTACATGAGGGTAGTTGTTACGTGTGTTATTGTATAGTAGTGAGACTATGGTTCAACAAGAAGTATAGATCTAAAGTCCAATATGTGTTCAGATGGAGAATCTTAGTGTGCTAGGTGTGAGAAGAATTGATAAAATGAGGAATGAACGTATTAGAGAGTTGTGTGGTGTGAAGAAAGGGGTAATGAGAGAATAAAGGAAAGTATGTTGAGATGGTTTTGGTCATATGGAAAGGATGAATGGTAGTCGGTTGTTTAAGCGGATGTATAGTGGCGAGTGTTGGGAACCGACCGGCTGGGAGACAAAAGAAAAAGTGAGTCAGAAAACGAATGTTTGAAGGAGAGGAATGTGAGTTTGGTGAGGCGAGAAGAAAGGTGTGTAACAGGAGTGAATGGCGGGGTTTTTGTGAGGGGGTGGTGGTTGTGGCCCACCTGGGCCAAGGGATGAACCTCACATTGACGATCCACCATAGTGAGGGTCCGTCGCGGGCCCATGAAGCTCTAGGGTGGATTTTTTTGACTGCGACTAGTTCTCACTAATTAAGGTACAGAGGGGGGTGGGTTTTCTTTTCGACTTTTGTCATATATTCTTCTACTGCTTTTCTTATCCAGGGCTGAGCACAAAACTCCAAATCTTAGGATAAAGAAAGGAGGATGAACAAGCGGAGAATATATATATATATATATATATATATATATATATATTATATATATATATATATATATATATATATATATATATATATATATATATATATATTAATTGTTTATATATATATATATATATATATATATATATATATATATATATATATATATATATATATATATATATATATATATATATATATATATATATATATATATAATATGATGGGACGATTAATCGTCTTCATCATCACAAAATCGGCATATTAATCGTCATCGTCAATTTTTGCTGATTATTTTGCTGATTATTGAACAAATATTAAGAATTTTGAATAATATTAAAACTTAATAATAATAATAATAACATCAACAACATCAATAATCAATACTAATAATTATCACCATATTATATATATAGTATATATATTATTATATATATATATTATTATATATATATTATTATTAGATATATATATTATATGTTATTATGCTACATATATTATTATATTATTATTATATATATATTATATATAAGATATTATATATATTATTATTATTATATATTATTAGCTATATTATTATTATTATTACATATATTATTATTAGTGAATATATATACATATATATATTACATATATATATATTATATATTATTATTATATATATTATTGTTCTATTATATTATATATATTATATTATTATTATATATTATTATTATTATTATATATATTATTATATATATATTATTATTGGCTGACTGGGACATTATATATGTTATATATGTTATATATGTTATATATATATATATATATATATATATATATATATATATATATATATATATATAAACTTACCACCATTTTTAACTGGCGAAGGATCAAAATCATCAGCATTCAAGTCATAGGAACCTCTTGGATTGTAATTATCTCTTAAATCAGGATGCCTCCACTCCAACCCATCATCAATTACACACACTGTAACACCACGCCCAGTAATGCCACTCTCCCATGCACCAACAACATTTACATCATATTCACCATTTGCAGTATTTCTCTGAAAGAAATAAAATTATAAAAAGTATAAATTTAAGAACTGTATACAGTAAATATAAGAAACATTAAAATATATTTCCATTGTATATTCAAATTTCTTGCCTATTTCCAGAGCATGGAGACAAATGTAAAAAGGAAGAAAGATGTAACAAAAAATAAAAAAATAAAATGAAATTAAAGAAAAGGAACAAATGGGTGAGTGATGATCAATAAAGAAAAAAGGCTATTGGTACTACATTTATTGAAAGAATATGGCAAAAAAAAAAAAAGAGGGAAGAGAAAGGAAGAACTGATTCAATGTAGAAGAGAAATAAAAGGAAAATAAAAAGAAAGCATTTCAATAAATAAGAA
This sequence comes from Trachelipus rathkii, assembly GCA_015478945.1. Classification (NCBI taxonomy): domain Eukaryota; kingdom Metazoa; phylum Arthropoda; class Malacostraca; order Isopoda; family Trachelipodidae; genus Trachelipus; species Trachelipus rathkii. Next base: position 12,524 of record JABUQX010142190.1, read on the forward strand.
ATTGGGTAAATAAGAATTAGTGAACGAAGTACAAC
>JABUQX010142191.1:5000-10000 GCA_015478945.1 Trachelipus rathkii
TTCTTAGGTCAAGTGGCTGTTCCTCATACATGTATAAAATATTTAGACCAGGGACTTAAATGTAAGGTTTCCAAGTTTGCAGATGATTGCAAATTGGCTACCTCAGTAAGGAATAATGATGAATGTATAAAGATTTAAAAGATAAGGAGGGAGCTGTAATCGTTGATGGGATGAGCAGGTTCATTCCTTCTTCAGCTAAATCCTTCTTTCCTCATTCATTCCTTTTAAACTAAATCTTTCTTTCCTCATAATCCATGGTTCGATCGTGCTTGTTCTCTGGCCATTCAGAGAGACAGTGCCTATCGGGGGTGGAAAAATTCTCGTTCTCCTATCACTCTCGCTAATTTTCATTCAGCTAGAAATCGTTGCAGGGATACTCTTCGACGAGCAAAGCGGGCTTTCATCAAAGGAAAGTGCGCTAACCTCCTTGGTTCTCTTACTGACAAATTCATCTCTAGCAACTTCTGTAAATCTGCCTTTCCTCCTCTTATTCGATCTGATCATTGTGTTGCTAATTCTCCAACTGAAAAGGCTAATCTCTTCGGCCCCTCGCTCAACTATATTCTCTATGTCTCAATACTATCACTTTCCCTCAGTGTTGGAAGCTCTCACATGTCCAACCTATTCCGAAAAAAGGAAGCCGCTCTGATCCTTCTAACTATCGCCCTGTAGCTCTCACTTGTATTCTATCTAAGATCTTTGAAACCCTTCTCAACTCACTTCTTAGATCATCTGGAAACTCACTCTGATCGCCAGTACGGCTCTCGTTGCACGAAGTCTACTGGCGATATACATTCCTATCTAACCGATTTATGGTTTTTCGCTCTTAGGAACTAGGGTGAGACTTGCGTGGTGGCGCTTGACATATCCAAAGCATTTGTCCGAGTATGGCACGCGTCACTGCTCTCCAAGCTCCCCTCCTTTGGGGTTCCTCCTTCTCTTTGCTTACTTATGTCTAGCTTTCTTTCAAATCGCTCAATATCAGCTGTTGTTGATGGGCCACTGTCTTATATCAATACTGTTCTTACCCAGGGTTCTCACATATCTCCCCTACTTTTATTCCTACTTTCTTTCATTAATGATCTTCTCTCTACCTGCACCTCTAACTCTATCCACTCGTATGCCGATGACTCCGACCCTTCATTCTTCAACTCATATCAATTCTGCTCCCTCTTTTACTTCTAGAATTGCCTCTCGTCTTAATCTTTCCGATTTTATTCTCGCTGATGGATAGAAATAACTTTGTGAAATTCAATTCTTTAAAAACCCAACTTATACAAATCTCCTTCTCCAAAATACCTTCTACCTTTCCTATCTCTTTCGACGGTTCTGTCGTCTCTCCTGTTGACAATATAAACATCTTTGGCCTTAACGTGTACAAAAAAATGTCTTGGAAACCTCACATCACAACGGTTGCTAAGGCGGCCTCAAAGAAACTGGAAGTTCTGTTTAGACTGCGAGACTTTTTTTCCTTTTCTCAGTTGCTCCAGCTATACAAGGGTCTCATCCGCCCATGTATGGGGTACTGCTCTCATATCTGGGAGGGGGCTCTGGTTTCACCCGGCTTTTGGACAGGGTCGAGTCAACGGCAAAAGGCTTATAAACTGTTCTGTACTTTCCAGTTCACTTGACCCTCTATCTTTGCGGAGCGATGTTGGTGCTTTATCTCTATCCTATAGGTACCGCAGCGGCAAGGTGCTCGAGGGAACTTATCACTCGCGTACCACCACCTTTACGACGCCCTCGTAGCACAAGGGGTGCTGTATCTGCGCACGAGTTTTGTGTTGACATTGGTAACTCCAGGCTAGTTCGCTGTGGTGCTTCCTTCTTTCCCACCACCTCTGTTCTGTGGAATTCTCTTCCATCTTCTGTATTTCCTACTGAATTTAATCTCCTCACTTTAAAGCCTGCGTCTGTGCTCATATGCGTAATTTGCGCTAGAGGGTGAACTTTGAGAAATAAAAGACACGACTTGAATAGCTCTGCCCGTGGGTGGTGGTGACAACTGTAAAAAAAAAATCCTTGAATGGGCAGATATGTGGCAAATGAACTGAATCTCCTATTCCCCCCATCCAAAACATCATTCAGATTATCCCAGAAAATCGTACTCTCTGCAACATTACCCTCAGATGAATCATATGTCGCAACCACACAAATTTTGACCTTTTCAAACAAATTTAACCTTTAGACTTCTAGTACTCACACACACAAAATCTACCATAGCTCTCTACCACAATTCACTCATCAGAATTGCAAATCCTTCTATCCCCTCTCATTCCTTTCCACAGCAACACAAACACATTTCACACCACACCACTCATTTTCACCGTTTCCTTTCATCTTTGTTTCAGTCACAGCGAGCAAATCAAATTTGCCCTTTCTAAATACATCCATCACCTCTCTCCTCATCTCATCAACATTTATTCCTCTGACATTTCATATACAGATACGATTCATACATTTTCGCCGAAGGATAGAAGGGCGCTTACTGCGATCACGACATTCTCCTAGGCATGCATTAGCATTCCTGGCAAAAGATAAGTGGTAGTAGGCAGCCAACCTAACTACCACCTTCCCTTAGTCGCCTTCTACGACACGCAGGACATATGATGTGGGCAATTTTTTCTCCCTACACGTATGGATATAAGGGATAGGGATGTCTGTAAGATTATCTATTTACACAAACTGCACCTCGATACCTTTTATTCCACACCATAGTTCCACTACTTTACATTAACACCTGTAACAGCATATCCTCATGCAAACCATAATACACACAAGACTATAGTCAATTTGCATTTCCAACTTTCCTACTACAATCAGCATTAGCTATTCCTTTTTTTGATCCAATATACAGTCAAAATATTTAAACTCCAGATACTTGTTCCAACTCTCTACCATCCAGTACAATTACTTTCACTGCCTACTCTCCTAACCTATTACCATCAATCACTTTACTATTACCTACATTTACTTTTAAACCCTTCACTTTACATACTCTGCATGTAAAACCACTCTACCAATCTTCTCAAACTTTCTTCACATTAAACACACAAAACCAAATCATCTAAATAAAATAAGCAAGGCATTCTCGACTCTCTTCCATTCTCCATCAGTTTAACGACCTCTCCTGCCATTCCTGCCATAAATTCTTTCATCATCTGATCCATATATAAGTTAAATAGGCATGGAGCCATAACACATCCCAGCCTAACTCTCTATTAACATTGCAATTCATTCTCCACTTCATTTATTCTTACACACGCTTCACTATCAACACATACATACATACACATACATACATACATACATACACATACATACAACATACATACATGTGGCTCAATCGGTGGGAAGCAGAGTGCATGCAAAGAGTTCTGATCCTAGTCCCGGATCCTGGGTAGAAATTACCTAGAAGTTCCCTCTTGAATAGGGCCTATCCCGTGGGTGTAGAGAACTTTAAAAAAATACTTAACATTTAGCCAACCACCAAAACACCATATAGCATTAACATCTGCCACAGAGCTTCATTAATCCTGTCATCTGTCATATGCTTGTTGTAAGTCTCTACCGTAAAACGTTTTAATAAAGTTTTCACTTCTGCTCCCTTTCATTTTCTTACATTTCTTTCAATGAAAAATTTCAATGTGCACATCCTCTACCGCTTTTAAATGCACCTTATTCTTCAACAATGACAGACCTACTCAGATTACTTGACCTTTCTTTACCCAAAATTTCTCTATCACCTTTTCATGAACAATTAGAACAACTGTTGATATATAATAAACTGCAAGCGAAGAAAGCTTAAGACGGACAGTATTGGAAGCATCTAAGAGAGACCTGTTCTGCAGTAAAAAATTAGATTGATATATATATATATATATATATATATATATATATATATATATATATATATATATACTTCTTATATATATATATATATATATATATATATATATATATATATATATATATATATATATATATACAAACTATACAGAGATAGATATATATATATATATATAAATATATAATAACATACTTTACTTTGCTATAATAACTATATATATATATATATATATAACTTATATATATATACATATATCTTTATATATATTTACACAGTAAATAAGAGTGAGAGAGAAATGAATTCCAAAATATTTATAATAAAGTCAAATATGGCCGCAGGTCACCAATATTTGCCATAAACGTTTCAGTAAAATAGCATGCGTTTATAAAAAAATGGGAAAAAATTACTATATTTATAAATTAATACGAAAATCTATAAATTCTTTATACAATATCTATTTTTTTGGGGTGGGAGGAAATTATTTTTTTCTGGTTTACTTAACCACCTTGTCTACATTAATCTACTTTTCATAATAGTATCTTTATATAATTAATTAAATTTAAACGTTATTACCAGAATATTTGAAAACCTGTGGAAAATTCTCTTTCACAAAAACAGTATTATATAATTAATTAATTAATTAAAAGATCAATAACTCTCTCTCTCTCTCTATCTATATATATATATATATATATATATATATATATGTGTGTGTATATATACTATTTATATAATTATATATATATATATATATATATATATATATATATATATATATATATATATATATATATATATATATGTGTGTGTGTGTGTGTGTGTGTGTGTGTGTGTGTGAAAGAAATCGGATCTCTTCTAGTAGTCTTTCCGGAAATGAGAACGATACCAGGGTGCCCCCACGAGGAGAGGGGAAACAGATCCAGTGTCGGACCCATTTCAAACATCCGATCCTCCCACCCCAGCAAGGCGAGTAATTGCGTAATGGAGCGCCCGGTTCCACTGGCTTGAGTGGAAAGGTTCCTCTACATTTTTTTTAAACAGAAGGGGCCTTCCGCTGATCACCTCTCAGCTACTCCAAAAATACCAGAGATATACATCCAAATCCTAGTCCAGTCAGATACATTCCCCTATGTGTACCAAACAAATTACT